>JAVQJD010075938.1:0-50092 GCA_036023655.1 Nannoperca australis
CACACACTCACACACACACACACACACACACATACACATACACACACACACACACACACTCTCACACACACACACACACACACATACATACATACACATACACACACGTACACACATACATACACACACACACACACACACACACACACACATACATACACACATACATACACACACACACACACACACACACACACACACACACACACTTCTATACACTCCAGTGCTTTTCCACGACACAGTCTGAAGTCAGGGTGCTAATCAGGGCAGGAAACATGTTGTTCTCCAGGCCACGGTGGCTGCTAAAGCCCAAAACTCACCAGCTGCTTTGACTATTTATTACCATTATAAACTATATAATGGTAATAAATGCTCTAAATGCAGTTACGGAGAAAATAAAAGAGATAAAGAGCACACACTAGAAATAAAACTGCATGTAAAAAGAAGAGATTGAGCAGAAATGTGACCTTTTCTTTCTGTTGTGGTAGAAAAAGCTACATCTTTAGGGTTGCCTTGAACTCAACAGAGCCCGGCGAGCAGCAGCTGACAAAGGAGGGCTTTGTATCGTCGGGTTTGTTTGTCGCCGCTTGAGTAGCAGGAAGAAGCCGAGAGGTGTGGTTCTCTCAGCACCTCATCCTCTCTTCACCTCTTCTGTTTGTGCCGTCTTCAGCTCGACGGCACAAACAGCTGCTTCATTTCGAGTCATTCAAGTTTGTTAACTTTGTCTCAAAAAGCCTGGAAGAGAAGGCAAAGTGGATGATTTCATTAGCATTAATTGAGATTATTTGAGTCTTACAGTCCACAAACATCTCATATTAATGTGTGAAAGAGAAATGATGACACGCTTCTGTGCTTTCAGTCGGACGTCGTCCATCAGAGTGTGTTTGAGTTGATCCACACAGACGACAGAGCTCTGTTCAGACGGCAGCTTCACTTCGCTCTCAACCCAAACTCCAGCCAGCAGGCTGGCGCAGCAGAAAGTCCCAGTAAGTCCGCTGTAATCCGTCTGAGGGAGTTCGGCAAACTCCTCCAAGGTACAGAAGTAATCATCATCACCAATATGTGATCGTTGCTGCAGGTGAGCAGGACTCTGCAGAGATCAGCACCAACGTGATGACCTACGACCCCCTGGCCGTCCCTCCAGAAAACTCTGCCTTTCTGGAGAGAAACTTCTGCTGCCGCTTCCGCTGCCTGCTCGACAACTCCTCCGGCTTCCTGGTAAAACACAGCAGAGACCGTCAGTACGCCAAACCAACCTCTCAGGGCGTGTAATGTTTAAAAGGTGCTGTATGTGTGTGTTTGTCACTAGGCTCTGAACTTCCGCGGCCGGCTGAGGTTCATCCACGGTCAGAACCGGGTGTCGGAGGACGGGACGCTGGTTCCCCCGCAGCTCGCTCTGTTCTCCATCGCCACGCCGATGCAGCTGCCGTCCATCCTGGAGATCCGGTCCAAGACGCTCCTCTTCCAGACCAAACACAAGCTGGACTTCACTCCCTTGGGCATCGACACCAGGTACACACACACCTTTACTGACATAACATACAAACATTTAAAAAGTTAGAACTACATCACAAACATATATTTAAATAGAAAAACAAAACATAAAAACTTTAAAGCTTTAAATCTGTATAATATTTGAGTTCAGAGGTAAACAGATCATCTTCATCACTTGAACTGCACTTGTTCTCCTCTACAGAGGGAAGGTGGTTCTGGGTTACAATGAAATCGAGCTCTGCATGAAAGGTTCAGGCTACAACTTCATCCACGCTGCAGACATGATGTACTGCGCCGACAACCACGTCCGAAGTGAGTCAGACGCCCGTCGCAGCTCCGTCTCATGTTAAAAGTTGGACAAATGAGCGATTTGAAGACTTTGTCGTTGTTTCTTAAATGAGAGGTCGCTACACTGGTCTGACATGAGAAGATCTTTCTTTCACATTTTATTGTGTTTGTGCATGAGAGATAAAGATCGAGATAATAAAACTATTACAGGAACAAAATGTCTGGTTTGAAACGTGAATGTTCGGGTTGACGTGTCTGACTCTGTCTGTGTCACGTCCAGTGATAAAAACAGGAGAAAGCGGTTTCACCATCTTCAGGCTGCTGTGCAAAACTGGGACGTGGGTCTGGGTCCAGGCCAACGCCAGGCTGGTCTTTAAAGGAGGGAAACCAGACTTCATCGTGGCCCGGCAGAAAGCGCTGACGTGAGTTAACAACCAGAGCGCTGTTAGTGTTGAACGAGTGGCTCACGCAGTTCTTCTGAACGCCACTCTGCTTGTTGTTGTTGCAGAAATGAAGAAGGGGAGGAGCAGCTCCGCCTCCGCCGGCTGCAGTTACCGTTCAACTTTGCCACCGGAGAGGCGTTGCTGTACGACGTGACTCCGACCATCGACATCCCCGACTCGGGCTCCGCCCCCAAGCAGAGGAAGTTAGACGAGTTCGCCGTCAGCCCCAACTCCTTACTGGGCTGCATGCTGAACCAGGACCAGTCTCTCTACTGTGAACACAACAACGCCAACAGCCTGAACTCCCTCAACGACATCGCCTTCAAGGACACCCACGCCACAGTCAACGTCCCCGGAGATGTGTGGATGGACTCTCTGCCCAAACCTGTAGTGGGTCTGGTGAAGTCCGAGGCCACGGTTCAGGACATGATGGACACCCTGCAGCAGATCCTCGGGGACAGCGACCTCCCCGACGCCCTGGGCGTGGGGCCTGACGAGCTGAAGAGCTGGGAGAGCACCCTGCTGAAGATGAGCGCCAGCAGCTGCGAGATGAGCGAAGACCTGAACGACATTCTCAACAACGACATCCTGTCTTACGTAGAGGAGCAGCTCCACAGGGAGGGCGGCCTCAAGCTGCAAGATCAGCTGGATGACATACCACCCTGCCTCTCCACTCTGGACCTCCAGAACCACAATCCTGACCAGGGTGACGAGCAGAACTTCGGCTGGCCTCTGGAGGCCCAGAACCAGCTGATACCAAACGGAGGGCAGATGATAGCCGGACAACCGACTCCGGTCCTGGGGATAATGAAACTGACCCACATGGATCTTTCTCAGTTGAGTTCTGGTTTAAACGGTCCAACCCTTCAGCAGATTTCCTCCCAGCAAGCGCTGCCCACTTCTGCTGGTCTTCCACTGAGCACCACAGGCAACCTTGGCGCTCCGGTTGCCTTCGACCCGTCCGTAGTGGACCCGTGCCCTCAAACACAGAACCAGCTGAGAGCCCTGCAAGTCACCGCCAACGACAACAGCCTGGGAGCTTTCTCGCAGATTCACTCCAACCAAATGGCTCGTCCAATCCAGAGCCTTCAGATGAGGACGTCCAACCTACCAGTCGGCCTCCAGGACCAAAGAGCAGAGAGACAGTTAAATCCTGTGTTTAACTTTCAGGGCAGCCAGTGGAACTCCTCTGTCCACAACTCAAACCAAGCCACCTTTTCAGAAACATACACCCAAAATATTTCAAACAAACCAGGTTTTGCTGCGGGTCCTCCCTCGTCTAGCTGCCTGCAGGGCCAGTTTGCACTTCAGACACAAAACAATGACCATCAGAATCAGTCTTGGCCGCTGGAGCAGCAGCTCATGTCAAGTGGACTCCAACAAATGGCCGCCTGCCTCAACCAAATGTCAGGATTTCAGAGGAATCCTCCTCCTGGGGTCAACGGCAGGCCAACGTTCAGGACTCAAGAGACTTCAAATGTACCGTTTCCTGTTAAGCAGAACACGGAGCCGCCGCCTCTGGGACCTTCTAGTAGCTGCATGTTCAGAAACGACCCCCCCCCTGTGCCTGTAAATGGAGTGCACCTCGGCCAGATGTTGAACCCTGCCAGCAGCCAGATTCCCTCCAAGCCCTCCTGTTTCTACCAGGGTCTGCCCGGAGGCGGGTCTATGCCGGCTGTCCCGAACCCAGAGGACGCGGCGCTGTCTCGCCAAATGTCCGCTGGTCTGGACGCAGACGTTCTGCTGGTGCAACAACAGCAGTACCTGAACTTCAGTGAACAGACACAGGTAAGAAACGCTGGCAGGAAAGTCACCAACAGATCAGTCAGTTTCTGGAGCCTCATTCTGAACCTTCATGGTGTATCCTCCTACTTCACATCTATTGGCTCAGGTTGTTTAAGATGTAACTGTGTCCCGGATGTTCAATATACAGTGAAATACTCACCACATACCGTGATCACAATTCTTTAATTACAACATTTAAAAGTTCCTTATCAAATGTTCATGTATAACATCGTCATCTGTGATATTTAGAGCATCTTTTGATTGAAGCAAAACATTTCCCTCACAAGTCATCTGTTAGTTAGCACTTCTCTGGACACTTGAAACATCTCTGAACATCTTTTCTCGTTTCACAGATGAACAGCCGTCTGGTTGTCGGGAGCGGAGGTTTCCCCTTCTCCTCGCTGCCCAACGGGAACCCGTACTACTCAGAGAACAAATAGGAATCAGCCGCTGTGACTTCTGGACGGCATAGGATCCCAACTCGGACTGAAATGGCAGTTTAAAGAACGCAAAAGAATGAAATGTCCAGAGGAGGACGAGGAGACAGGACGCCTCTGCTTCTCTTCTCTTTTCTCATTGGGAAACAGCGTTTGGTTCAGGACGGCTGCTCTTTGTTTGCAGTTTCTTTTGTTTTGATCCCCCCTTTTTGTACCAAAAAAAAGAAAAAGATAACAGACGACCCAAATCAAGCAGGTCCGTGACGTGTGGTGGGTTTTTTCTACGTTGACGGATGAAAGTTTGGCTGCAGCTGTTGTCCTCAGTCGTCGTCTTGTCCCCATGATTGCATGTTAATGCAACATACAAGACACTTTCCAAAACCGTCATCTGCTCATAAGTGGGAATATTTAAATGTGCGGGAGTCACAAAGACTTGGGACGAGCTGATCTACGGCAGGAGAGGCAGCCCGGTGCTTCCTGCAGGGAGGTCCTCTGTCCTCGTCCCTGAAGTCTCTTCTCATGCTGTAGGAAAACTAAATCTTAAGGTAGTCTGTGTGAATGTGGCAGAAACATGGCCAGCATGTTGCATTTACTGAGCCTGCAGGATAGTGGGACACCGTGTGGACCTGCTTATGACACCAGCACGTTGTCTTTACAGGCCAGAGGTCGGACCCCCAGAAGTGAAGCAGAAAATGAGGATTTAACTGAGAGAGCGAGGCTGATTTTATTTGCTGTTTGTGATTTATCTCCACGACGAGTTTACAAACCGTTTGCAAGAGAAAAGACTTCAGGGACGAGGACTGAGCGGGGGCTTTGGTGCTTCTCGCCTCCGATAAAGAGCCGAGGGAAGCGTCCACCGCTGTCCGTCTTCCACACCTGAATGAATGTCAGAAGACACACAAACCCCCCCCCCTGTCCCCAAAACATCTGCCTTTTTATTTTGAGCGCTCAGAAGGATAAAATATATGTCCTTTTCTTTTTGTCCTTTTGAAAACTAAGTTCATTTCAAGTCTTTGCTGCTCCGGAGAGGGAGATGTGCACTGCAGACAGGGTATAAGATAAAAAACGCACAACAACGTCACAGCATCATCCTACTAACAGACCATTTGTACCATTTAAACACGAGATGATTGAGTGAAACAGCTGCTTCGTTAGTGCCTCTTATATGTATATATTTTTAAAGCATTCAGTCGTTGAGCCAGTTTTGTTTCTTGTTTGTTTTCCTTCTCTTGGTTTCTGTGTTGTTGTTGTTGTTGTTGTTGTCCCGTTGTAGGGGAGAGAAAATACAGACGGTGCCTTAAACCGACAGAACAGTTTGGAACTTTAAAGGGACAGTCTGTTGACATGTTAAACATTTCCACCGGAAACACGCAGTGGGTGTGAGAGCGAAACCAAAGCTGGGCGTTCCCGTGCCGGAACGCCACCAAACCAACGAGTGGCCCAGATTAAGATTACTTTAGTACTTTGAACAGAGTTTATACATATGGATCATAAACTCATCATTATGGCTTATTGGAATACAACTTAAATTAATTATATTTTTACATTTCTTCTGTAAAATACACCCAGACTGAGAGTCAAAACTAAGCAGATTTACTCACTGCCTTAAGGTTTTCTTTGAAACCAGGAAAATCAGACCAGGATGTTAATCAATCTCCTGTGAGAGTAGTGGATCCCTTTATTCATGTTTTCCACAACAAATTTCCGTCCTCTTCCTCTTTCCTGTTTCTGTCTTTGTGGTTAATTTATCGACGTTCTCGCTTGGACCGGGAGTGTCGACGATCGTCCGGCAGAGAAACCCAGAAGTAAAACAGTTAAAGGCAGCTAATGTATATTTTTAAATGAGGAAAGAAATGGAACAAAGAAACACAAAAAAAAGGGTTGGCTTTTTTAAAAGTGCCTTTTTTTTTACTTGTCTGTTAAAAACGAGACAATTCAGCACTTAATATTGAAAAGAAACACAGTCAGAGAGCCTCAAACTGCAAGAAATGTGCGTCGCCTCATCCAGTACTGAGCCAGGAAATCTGATTTCTGATCAGTCGTGTGTCTCCAGTTATCAGCACTTCTGTACTTTAAAGTGAAAACAATTCTCCTAGAGAAAGACGTTATCAGCTGATTGTAGAAACTTGAATATTTGACTTAAATACCAAAAAGAAAAAGTGAGTAAAGCCATCTGTGATGCTTATTGTTGTCGAGGATACCAAAGGGACGAGACAGACGCATTAAAAATTCTGTTTCATCAAGATTTCACACCAGAAATGGAAACGCCGGAAAGGTCGAGTGGGAGTCGGTGCAAATCACAGTTTCCCACAAATCATGTCAACGTCCAAAGTCGCACTTAAAACTAGCAAACATAGATGTTTCTTCTAAATATCCCACTTGGTGTTTTAAAGACAAACTAGTAGTCTGTCATTTAAAATCCAAGTGTTATGAATGTAGTATTATTGTTATCAATGCACAGTATTTTAAACTCTACAATCAATTAATCGTTTGAGTCAATTTCCAAGCAGAAATGTCAGATTGGTAGTTCCAGGCTTTAAAACAGAGGATTCGCTGCTTTACTGTGTCGTATCGTTCTGAACTCATTATATTTGGGTTTTAGACTGTTGATTCAGCAAAATAAGACGTTTTGAAGATGTGATCTTGGACTATTTTTTGACATTTTGTAGACTAACAATGAATTGATCAATTGAAGAGATAATATACTGTATAATGTCTTAATTATGAGTTGGAGGTTGACATGAACGCTGGTTACAAATCAGTCGCTGTGTCCCAGATCTATCCTACATACTAACTCATCGAAACAGTATACTGTTTATACTGTTTACAAAAAACTACAGACTTCTGCTTCATAGAAACAGGAAGTGACGTCAGACGTCCGTCAAAGTTAAACTTCTCAAATAGACTTATTATCACAAATATGACTTTTTTGTTTTCCAAGATCTGTCCGCAGCGGTTTCACCACCGCCCACAATTTATTTTTCTTTTTTCCCCAGCTGTGACCAGCGCCTCCATTTCCTGTGTGCTTTGCATTGTGGGAAAATTGTGCATCCTCTTTAGTTCACGCGTACTCTATCTTGTCACTTTTGTATGTAGTTATGGATATGGGACACGCCACATGACGTGAACGCTGCATTAGCAACCACGCCTGCCCCCCCCTCTCTTAGAGTTCTTGAAGGGCATTCTGGGTAATGTAGTACACCACTAACTGCCGTAGAAGCAAAGGATGCATGTATAGTTTGTGTTTTGTGACTGCTTTGGCTCAATTTTCACAAAGATTCTCAAAGATTATAAACGAATGAGAACAAATGGTGCATCTTACACAGCAGTGATGAAGGGCAACATGTGCCCTTAAAAGCTTGTTTATTTAACAAATGTGCTATATTACTGTGAGTAACTTATCTATTACAGTAAATTTACATTTGTGCAAGACAAAATGATGATTGTAACAGTATATTAAACGTTATATTACAACACAAGTTACATGCATTTTGGATTTAAAGATAAGAATTAAGCGTCTGTGAAAATTGAGGCAAAGCAATCATAAAAAAAGGGGGAATTATAATAATTTCTTCCCATGCAGATGATGCAGTTTTCAACACACATCTGTAACGAGCTTAGAGGAAATGTTTTTGCAATTTGGTGGCGCTTAAACAAAATCACCAAGCGTGGTTTGACTGCAGATTCACTAATAATCGAATGGTATTCATCAACACAGGCTGAAAAACTCAGTACAAAATGGAGCGCTTTTATTGGAGGTGTGCACCTTCTTCTCTTTAAAATCCAGAGTGCTTTCATAGAAATATAATATAAATATATCTGGTTGCTTGCTTCTAGATAAAAATAAAAAAAGCCATTGTACTTATACTTTTATTTTTCAAACCCCAGGAAGCCACGGCTCCAAATTGCAGTATCTTTGTGTACCTGTATATAAAATATATATTTGTCTGCTTTCCTTTTTTCTAAATATGTGTAGTCATATATTGTGTATTTTAATTGCCTTTACCTGACTCACGCCTATCATTTTTTTTACATTTTCTGCACAGCATAAACATATGTAACCTCTTGTTATGTTTTTTTTGTAATTTTTCAATTTATTATACTTTGTGGATTTGCCTTCAATATTTTCAGTTCATATTCTCAGTGTATAAGTGTTTGAGTCAATATTTTAATTCTGACTATATTAAAGGTGATCTGATCACACAAGGTGTGCTCTGTCCTTTGAGCTCTAAATAAATCATTTTATATTGTGATATTTTATAATTGTTGTGAGTGTTGGAAGATATTCAAAACTATAGGACATTCATTGGCGAGAAGAGAAAAAGTTACTTACATATTCTCTAAATGTAGTTTAATGACAAAATAGAGGTGGTGTGGTTTTATAAAATCAACTCTTAACAGGAGATAATGAGGAAACTGCACATATTTCACATTTCATAGCCATTTCTTTATTTCTATTTGAGCCATACAAAATCATATATAAGAATTGGCATGAAACACAATTTTAGATGCATATTTTAATTTATTCAACATTAATATTTTAGTTTTTCCTGTATGTAATGGTCTCCACTGTCCAATAGATGGCACTGTAGCTTTGTTGTGTTTAGGACTCCACATGTTTGTACTTCAATGCATCTTCTCCTGTTTGACAATCTGCTACAAGTTAAGACTGTAATGGTTTTCACTGCAGGACCAAACTGGGCCAGATGGGATTAAAAACAGTCTTATATTGTCTCATACTTTGACAGTTAACTAAAATGTCCCCCAAACAGTGATAACTCTAACTCTAAAAAAGTAACTGTAAAGAAGACAAAACTGCTGAAAAACAAACCTGGTTCAAAAGAAAAGCGTGATATGTACCCAGCAGGTGTTACCTTTAATATTTATGAACAGTAATATATCCTCTAATGACAAGTATTTACAGCCTTTACTTAAGTAGCAATACCATAATGTAAAGATATTTAATTTCAAGTGTATCAACAGGTAAGTCTTTACACTATCGTTAGTCTTACCATAAAAAATAAACATACTGCATTTCTTAAGCTCACCGCATGTTTTGTGTGTAAAATATATATATTGGATTTATTTACTAGTAGCTGTTGAATAAATGTAGTGATTTTTAGATAAAAATATTGAAATAAAGGTCAGTTTGTCTGCACATATCTATGGTTTGCTAAGTAAAGCTAGCTAGCATTAGCCACAATAAGCTACTGGTCATACCAGACGTTATTGTTTACAAATTAAACTTTTAATTTGAAAAAACATAAGACTTATTTTCTACTTTTAAAGTTACATGGTGTAGCTTTAATTTACTGTGTAAATTATAAATAAAAAAAAATCAAATGATCGACCATTATTTAGTTTTTCTGTAGGTGACCTTTGACCTGCCGCGCGCTCCCGACGTTAAATCAGTGCCCGGGAAGCGCGCGCAGCCTTAGCCTGGCAGAAGAAGAGAGCAGCGGAGGTCCGGGTGGAGAGAGGACGGGAGGACCGGAGGACGGGAATTTAACTTTTTATCGCTTTAATTTTAGTTCTTTTTTGGTCTGAAATTCCTCCTAAAGACGTGAAGTTCAAACGTTTTTTATTCTACGTGGGATTTTGACGCCATGGACGGGATAACCGGAGCGAGAAACCGCTATAGTAACGTGAATTTAACGTTACTCCTGTGATATTCCTATAATAATACTTCGACATATAGTGAGTTCATACAATCACATTATTATATTTAGCTATGGTTTCTCTTTTATCTCCTTTTATATCACTAAAGCTTTGAATTACCATAAAAACAGCTACAAGTTTTAACCAGACTTTAGCTAACGGTGAAGTAACGGTTCTGATGTTTTATATTTAACGCTAGCTTAAAGCGACTTCCTGTCTCAGTTAATGAAAGCACACGAATCACATGCTTCTGATCCCTGGGACTGTTACTGCTTCTACTGGCTTCTACTGTCTGCAGCCTGTATGGAATAAGAGTTTATGTGTTTCCTCCAGCTTCACTGTGAATACATCAACGATAGCAACATGTATGCTGCACGGAAAAGAAGAAAACCGGCGCAGAAGGGGTAAGTTATGGGAGATTATTATTATTAACCACTAATTAAGTGGTTTTCATCAACTACTGACACTGATTCTGATCATTCAAGACAGGTTTTACTGTGTCTAATCAATTAATACAGAGGTATTGCAAACATAATCTAGTTTGACCTTCCAACATTCATTTGCAATATATTGCATACCTTGTAAAAATGTTATGGCAAATTCTATGATTGAAATTCATTATGATAATTCAAACCAAGCTGATGTTAACATATTGCTAAGAAAATAACGTAATGCAATCGGATTGGCCTCATATGGCAGTCTAACTCATTCTGACACTCCTGAGGTAACAATAAAGCTTATATATTACAATACTTCCCTAATCCAGAGTCAAACCAACCTCAGCTGAAGGCGCCAAGTCCAACCCGTCTAAACGCCACCGTGACCGCCTGAACTCGGAGCTAGACCGGCTCGCCAGCCTGCTGCCCTTCCCTGAAGACGTTGTCTCCAGCCTGGACAAACTGTCCATCCTGAGGCTCAGTGTCAGCTTCCTCCGCACCAAGAGCTTCTTCTCCGGTAGGAAACACAAGATCATAATGAAATGCTGTACAGGTGGAAGCAGCTGGGAGCTGCAGCTGACACTTTACAGGTAGAAATTCTCTGATTGCTTAGACATGTTGTGGTCTACATGAGAAAATCTAACAAAATTGTAACAGGAAGCAGCATATTATGGTTTCTAAACAGCGTTGGCAGCATCAGCAGTGCTTTAAAATACGTGACAATGGCACATCTTGAAAGTGAGACAGATAGAGAAAGAAAGTGGAGCTGGTAAATGTCAGTCTGGAGTCTTGAAACAGCTGCTCGCCCGTTTCCTTCCCCACCACCTAGTGAAACACTGAAATAGCTTTTCACACCTCACACAGGACCCGAGGACACAGAGGCAGAAAAACATGCAGGGGTGGAGGTTTTCAAGTAAAAAGAAAGAAGGTCAGAGATAGTTTCTGGAGGCCAGGTTGGACACATACATCCAACACAACAAAGTGCAAGATGAATCAGGTGTGAAAGTGAAGTTGTAGGAAAACAGGAAAGTAAAACCTCAGCAGGTCAGGTCCCTCTTGTTTTCCTCATATTTGAGACTTCAAATGGCTCCAAAAAGTGAAATAAGTTTTATGCTCTATAATCTATTAACCTTATAACTTATCAAATACCTATTTTATTCCCAAGAAATATTTACTCTTTGTGGTCTTGGTTCATATGTCCAACCACGACATTTCTCTCCACTGTATCCCATCAATGATGTATATTATTATTTCCATATTGTTGATGTTATATATGGACCACCAAGTGGAGTCGCTGTTAATAAGTCAGCCAAAATGAGCCTAAAGAATGTATACAATGTTTTGGATGAAGTAGATATATCAATATATATATATATATTCAATAACTTTATTCAGCATTGTAACTGTATCAAAAAGCAATTTCCCTTCTGGGATTAATAAAGTATTTCTGATTCTGATATACATTTGTTTAGAAATGCTTGGGGGGCTTCAGAGGTTGTGCCCTTTGTGTCCGTCTCTGATTTAGGCTCTGTTTAAAAAGAGGATTGACAGAGGATTGGCTTTGTCGAGAAGTTAGCAGGCTTACAGGCGTGGCAGATGGATTTTGGGATATAGGTGTGTGTGTGTTCTCAGATTTGCTATTAAAGGCAGATTGTCAATCCTTTCAAAAACAGCCTTCAGAAATCTTCCCAGCTTGAAACCATAAACCTCACACGTATCTGAATCCTACACCTGCTGCAGGAGGCTCAAGTCATTGATTAACAGCTCAAACACACAGCTTTATCAACCCTATATCATTTGTGGCTGAGCATACTGTATCCTCAAATCTTTATACGGAGCCATTTTGAGTGCAATCAGCTGCTTATTATCTCACTGTGTTCTTTTTTAAATGCTTTTTAAAGAGGTTTCTTGGAATATTGCTCCCACTTAGCTGTTCAGCAGACGTTCAACCATTTTCATCCTTTAAACGGCTAAACAACAACTTATCACAGATTTAAACAGGCTTTAACCTGCGCCTCTCTGATTGAAAACATAGCAGACCTCTGTGTCACATGCTGACCCCATCAGACCCACTCTATCCAAGTGCATGAACCCCCTCTCATCGTAACATCTTCATCCAACCTTAGCGTATTGTAGGTCAGCCCCTCTTGCCCGTGGCCATGAGACGACCCTTGTCCCAAAGTCTCAGCCACACAGTAATGTAGGTCTGAAGAGACTGCAGCGTTACAGCCAGCGAGGAGGAGGAGGTGGGAAAAGGAGATGAAAGCCTCGGAGAATAAAAACACGGTGGGATAATCCACTCAAGGCCGCTTTACAGACCTTTTGAAGAGGGAAGGGGGGAGCAGGTGCCCACTTTTAAACTATTGACTCCTACAAACCTCAGAGAAGCACGTTTTTTTCTTTCTTCATGTATTTAACTTCCCACTGTAATTAATTCGATATCTCAAAAACTGCTCAGTTACAGGCACAAATATTAAGTATTAAAAACAAGGTTTCAAGATAGACGGTGTAGATTTAACATGTTTAACGTGTTTGTTGTTTCTTTTGTGCATCAGACTTTCTTCCATCTCATGAAGGAGCAAATGCAAGAGAATAAAATGCCAAATACATTTCTGTGGAGGTCAAGACTTTGTTCAGGACAAATTTAAATAGAAACTTTATTCACACAGCAAATCACTGTGTTCACATTCATCCACTGTCATGACAACATGAGGATTCATGCTTCTGTGGGATACTGGTCAGACTGGTGTCGTGTGTGTGTGTGTGTGTGTGTTGGTCCACATCTGTCTGCATGTGCAGCCATCTGCCAAGTGCTCAGAGCAAATTAGGTGGTTACTTATGTCATACATTAGCATTGTATTTTCTATTACTTTCCTCCTCTGTCACATGCTGATTCGTCGCTATTTATATCCATTTAGACAGTGTGTGTGTGTGTGTGTGTGTGTGTGTGTGTGTGTGTGTGTGTGTGTGTGTGTGTGTGTGTGTGTGTGTGTGTGTGGTCCATAACAAAAATAAATTACATATATCTAATGCTGTGGTTTTATTTAATCATGTGTATTTTAACCATCGTGCCCAGCAGTAATACCCTCCAAACACATGTGTCTTGCTCGATTTGCTCCCTCGCTAGCGCTGACGTATGGAGCTTCCTTCTGCCTCAGTAAAGTGAGTGAGGACTGAGGAGCGTCTGTTGTGATGTTTTTATCGACCGTTGTTCCAACAGATGTCCCCTCCCCTCCTCCTCATTGGCGCCTCTGGGTGTTTTTTCTTGCCTACGGCTCTCGTCATGACATCAGGGTTCAAAATACCCCCTCAACCCCTTCCAGCTCTTAATTATTGATAGTCGACATGCTTTTCCTGCTCTCTCCGTTGGCCTTATGAGCTTCCACTACACGGAGCCATGTCACCAACAGACAAAGGTTAGGGTGCAGCTGAGCTTGGTGACAACGTTTATATACGAGGAGACACTTCTTTAAGTTAAAGTCACAAACACATTTATGTTTCAGGCATTAAACAGTAACAACAGTGAAGGACTATACTAGAGGTTGTTCATGTTTTAGTGCAAAAGTACAACTTCTGCATTATTTATTTCTGGCCTTTTTCCAATAAGTTTTAAGACTTTGTTCCTTTCAGGCAGCCGTTACTTTTATTATATTATGGTGCTCTGATAATCAGCTTGCAGAGACTTGAAACTTTCTTGAAATTTATAAATTGATATTTGAGTCACATTTTTGAAGTAAGAAAATACTGAAAAAGGTATTGAAATACATATATATGCTACAAAATAATTATAATCTAAAAAGATTCTGTTCTTGTCGTAAAAAAAAATGTTTACAAAAAAAAAAGTAACTCTAGTAGGACTTAGTTCTGAATCCATGTCATGTTTTGTGGTTGGTTTCTGTCCCATGACATTACCTCTGAGGCTACTGGACACAAAGACTCCATTAATGTTAATAAAGAGATATGATGGAGCTTTATTGATCCCTTTGTGGAATTTGGGTCGCGATCAGAAGGAGTTGTTTCGGTGGTCGAACCTTCGGCCTCTGTATTGTCTGCAGCGCTCAGAGACTTCCTCTTCAATTAACGTCTCCAGTGCTGCTTCAGAAAAGCACTTTATTTTCTTCAGACTCACACACATTTTATCCCCAGGGTCAAAGGCACATTGCTGGCCTCCATGTTTTTGTCTGAGGGGTCAAATATCACAGAGACGCTCCTCTGGAAATGTTTTAGTCACAATAACTATCAATACACTTTGAGCACAGTGTTTTTATCTGTTTATCTGCACACTATTGAAGTGAAATAGCAAATATTTCTCTACCGTTCTCTTTTTCAGTGTCACAGCAGTTGTTCTGATTTCATGGTGTTACTCCCCACCTCTTGTTACGTGAAATCCTCTCTGTCTCGCTCTCTGTAAAGGTGTTACTCCCATCGCTTCTCTCCCTTTCTCAATTTGTCCCTCTTCACCTCACCTTCTATGTCTGGACTGTACAAGTTCAAGGAGACCATACTAATTATCCATATATAGAGCATGTTTATGTCTATACTCTATATTAAACTCAGTGATTCATTTAATTGAATTGTTTAGGTCATGCTAGGTGAAACAAAATGGAGTCCAATAGATACTGGATTCTTCAGGTTGATATAGATATTGTGGGAGTTAAAAAAATTCTGGCCACCAATAGACGACTTTTTACATAAACGCATAACATTCCCATGAAGGGGTCTTTAAGATGTCTGAAAATGGATCTTTGTGTTTGATTCAACAGTTCAAAATGCAACAGTGATATCTTTACGGGGTAAATGTCTGTCACTGACACATCCTCTCTGTTCCTGTTTCTGCAGTGACGCTGAAGAACCAGCTGTCCAATGGCACGAACAAGAGCATCGATCACAGCAAGACGTCAGGATCTGTGGACGGTCACATACCTGAGGGGGAACTGCTGCTGCAGGTTGGTGAGAAACAGGCCACCATGTTGCTGTCAAAGTCTATTTAGTTTTACTGACGTCTTTTATTTCCTGTTATGTCTTTAATCATGGCTGGTGCTGTAGTATTTTTATTTTCATCTTATTATGGTACGTTGTGGAGGAAACTCACTCACTACAAGACAAGAGAAGACATGAGAGTTAATGAATGTGTTGTGACAATAAGGTGTTGTTATCATTAAAACCATTAGGACTTGACAAGAGTGGAGCTATGAGCTGAAACAATCAGCTCTTAAACACAAAGACACAGACAGAAGTAAACACTGATTTCCCTGCTCTAAATCAGCTCATTGACAAATGTATTGATCGCAGAGTAAATGGGTCACTGCAGCCGTGAAGAATGAAGGATGTGTCGGCGTGGAGGGCAGCAGCTTCCTGCTTTCAGCTGCTCTGTCCCATTACAAACGCCGACCCATGAATTATACAGAGCCGGTGAACACATCTATTATTGAAGCGGGGGTGGGGTGGGGGTGGAGGATGAAGGGTGTGTATGTGTGTTGGGGGACATCAACTAAAAGCATTTAAGGTATTCTTGGATGTTTGACAGTATATCACAAAATCTTAAACACAGCCCTCATGCCATCATATTGTCCACAGTGAGTTGTTGCTCAGTGTGTGTGTGTGTGTGTGTGTGTGTGTGTGTGTGTGTGCGTGTGTGCGTGTGTGTGTGTTTGGGTGGTCACATGCTGTAGGTTGCAGCTTTTTGGCAGTTTTTAAAGCTTAAATCTAAAATCCAAAACTAATCTGGTTGTGGATAAATAATGGATTCTGCTTAACATAACCAAGCCCAGTTTTGAATTCATCAATTCAGTGTGCAGTGGAAAGAAGAAAGTACAAAATGATATATGTTTAGATGTGACGTCACTTTCTACTGGGCGAGCAGCAATGTACTAAAATAATGATTAAAAAATGTTCTTAAACAAAAAGACTTGAATCTCTTTCTAGTCCCACGTTGCTGCTATCGAGACTCTGCTACCCCCAAAGTGTCAATTATTCAACAGCTAAGAGAAGCTGTCTTGTTTTAAGCCTGATGCATTTAGACATCATGGAGTGGATTTTAAAAAAGGTTTTAAAAAGAAATTTAGTTTTTGACCCAACAGCAGCTATGTGTAAAGAGGAAGGAGGAGGGTATTAGAGCATGTGTCTGTTCAGATAAAGACTGTATTCATACGGAGCTCATCATCATCATCATCATCATCCTCCTCATCAGTGAGGTGTAGGCGGATGCTGGCAGGATGCCGTTATGACTCTTTGCAGTGTCGGGGACGAGTGTCATCACCTCCTCGCTGAGGCTCGAGGAGGGAGTGGAGGAGCGATGATGGAGGTGTTAGTCATCCAGTAGTGACCTCCTTCTCCTCCCTCCTCCTCCTCTCCATGACTTCTCTTTGAACTGACGGCCTCTCGGCTCCAGCCTCTCCTCGCTGTCTTCCTCTCTTTCTGCCCGGGGGAGAAGTCTCATCCCTGTTTTTGTTTTCTTCTCTTATCCTTTCTCCCATGTCTTCTCTTTCTTCCTTGTTTTAAAGCCTTTGTTGTCACTGGAATCTGGTACTATCTTGGTAATCTAGCCTGATGGTTCTTATGAATATGTCAGACGTCTGGCTGGTGATTCAGAGATCTCAAAGACGATCAAAACAAGGAATTTCAGAAATTTCTAGCAAGCTGATTTCATGCTGAGATTACTCCGTGTAAGGAAGAATTTCCTAACAGAAGCTGAATGTGGCCTTTTCACATTTGTATTGTGAAAACATTTGGGTTTCAGCAGAACTACCGTCAGTGCTTCTGTAGTAAATTTGTTGGTATGTTTGGCTTTTTAACATGCTAACACCTTTACAGCAATCATCAGCTCAGTTGCTCAGTTTGTCTGATAAACACATAAACATGATCATAATCATTACAAAGATCAAACAACAGGTTTTCTCTCTGCAGGCCCTGAACGGCTTCGTCCTGGTGGTGACCGCTGAGGGAATTGTCTTCTTCTGCTCTCACACTATCCAGGATTACCTTGGCTTCCATCAGGTAGCACCTCCAGTAAATGTCAATTCTTAAACAACAAGTCGCTTATCTCAACCCACCGGTATAATGCTTATTTAGCTTGTAATAGGTTAATTACACTTATTATGCAGTTATTATGCAACAAACACTTAAAACATCTTATTTGTTAAATGTTTGATA
Organism: Nannoperca australis; assembly: GCA_036023655.1. Classification (NCBI taxonomy): domain Eukaryota; kingdom Metazoa; phylum Chordata; class Actinopteri; order Centrarchiformes; family Percichthyidae; genus Nannoperca; species Nannoperca australis. Next base: position 17,695 of record JAVQJD010075938.1, read on the forward strand.
GTAAATCTATTGCATGGGTTCAATATGAAGTGATATGTAGTCACACAGTGACACAGAAGTACGGCTGCATTAGCATTTAGGCTGCATAGGGGGGACTATTTAGAGGAAGAGAGGTGGCGTTAACGAGCACAGTGAGGTTCATGGCAAGCGGACCAAGAAAGCAGCAAGTGAACGCCCGGAGTACTAAAACAAATGCACATATGGAGCGAGAGGTTTAATCCAATTGGCTTCACAACAAAGCGCCGCTGCCTCCAGTCTAATCTCATCTTGTAGAATGTGATTATCAAATCATCCGAAGTCTGTCTGTCTGTCTGTCTGTCTGTCTGACAGACACACACTTACACACAGACACACACACATCAACATATTGTGCACAAACACACTTCTTGCACCGCTTTCATACACACACTATCCTTGCCTGGTCAGGATGTAAACATCACCTCTCACCCCTCATTTCCCTTTCCACCTGAGGTGCGTTACCATTCATTTACCTAACACACCCAAATGCATGGTGAAGCTGCTGTCTCTCCTCACGTGGAGTGTTTGGAAACAACACTGCGCAGAGTGCCACCCAAACATTGGGTGTCAACAGCTGTTGTAGCACCCATACAATGAGACACAACTGAGGAACAAGTAGGAAAAAAGGAAGAGTGAAAAAAAAAAAAGGTGTGGAGACACAGATGATGTTTTTGTAGTTTTTCTCCACCACTGAGAACAAGAAACATTCGTAGTCAGACAACCAGCAAAACAATACATATTAGGCCAGACAACCAACAATCAAACAACAAGTAAGAGTTAATAAAACCAATTACAGGAGTCATGCCAGGCAGCAGATAGTAAAGCTGGATTTTATTAGTATTTTAAAAGCGCTGTTAGGCTGAAGGGGTTGCCACAGTGACTGTTTGACTGTGCTAAGCTACAGTAAGCTCCTATACATACTGGAAAATTTGTTAGCCTAGCCACCGCTAGTTTAGCACAATCACTGCTTCAAGAGTTATTAGCCAGGCTGCATAAAGCCCAAATACAGTTAATGAGGAAAATTTCTCATTTAGCTGTTTGAAAGGTATTTCACGTAACACTTCTGCCTGTCAAGATTCCTTTTTGGTGACCTGAGTTTGACCCGTCCCACACCGGGAGGGTGGTTCCACCGTGGTCCTCAGCCAGGTCATGCTGGGTCTGGACGACAGATATCAGGGTCACAGGGGGTCTTTGGATTTGTTTCAGCTATTTGAATCAAACGTTAAGCGACACTTGATTTCTTTTGGCTCTACTTCAAAGCAAATGGAACCAAACGAGCCCCTCAGGGTACCTGCTGACAGTAACCACTTCAACAAAACATCTACCTTAACTCGTGTAGTCTCATATTCAGTCTGAGCTGAGTCTAGCTTCATCAAACTATATTTATGTAGAGTGATTCAGAGTGAAACTATGCTTTCCTGTCAGACCGACGTGATGCACCAAAGTGTGTTTGAGCTGATCCACACTGAAGACCAGCAGGAGTTCAGGAGCAACCTGCACTGGGCCCTCAACCCCCCTGCCAGCCTTGGACCCCCCTCGGATCCCTTAGCAGGTCTATCAATTGAAGACACACCCAATTCAATCCATGCTGTGTAATGTAATGGTGCAGAAGAAATGTCAGAGTAATCTCAGGTCTAAACAGAATACTGTGAAGGGCTTTTAAAAAATACATAAATCATAATAAAATGATATTTAATGTCCTCAGATGGAGAGTCGGTGTCGACCTCTTCCTGCCTGGTGAGCTACAACCCCGACCAGCTTCCACCTGAAAACTCCTCCTTCCTGGAGAGAGGCTTCGTCTGCCGCTTCCGCTGTCTGTTGGACAACTCCTCTGGCTTCCTGGTAAGACTGAAAGTTCAATTCAATTAAACTTTATTTATTCCTGTAAGGACAATTGTATGCTGCAGCTTGCCACCCAGATCAAAAGAAACACACAATAGATACAGTAGGAAGAAAGAAAAATACATAATTAAGGCTTGTAGTGTTTTTGGGCCTGTTGGTGCTGCTGGCAGTATGGCGTGCCACCTCAGAGTCCTTTAGGGATCAGAAGCCACCATTTACTCCTGTAATCCGCCTTAAGAGAGCCTTGGGGTCGTGGGGAAAAGGGCCTTAATCCTCCCACCACCCAGAGGAGACGAGAGCAGATGGGGAACTTGCTTAGTCAGGTTTGGTAGCTCCAGACCGGCTACTGCTACTTCCACTAAGACAATTAGCTGCAGAAGGAGAAAAACATGCAGTGCAAGTCCTTAAAATTGAAATGATAAAAGAAGAATTCAACATCTTGCTCAAGGATCATGAAGGGGCTCGAACCTGCTTCTCTCTGTCCTCCCTCCCAGTGCGTTTGCGTGAGCGGTAAGCCAGGTTTCTGTTTCTGTCTACCGCTCGCTATGGCTTTGTTTTTTGTAATCCCTCCTGCTATTCAGAGCTAGATTCCTGACATCATGGCTGCAGGCCCTTAAACCCACCAAGGTCAATTAACCAGAGCTAACAGAGGAGGTGGGGGTCCTCACACAACATGCAACAGGGTGAGAGGAGGACAGCAGACAGGAGAAAGTGTTTTCAGGTTTTTTTTTTAGGTTTTAAAACCTCCCTGTTGGCTGCGGTTCACTCAGTCTCTGTCAGGGAACCTCCATGTAGGTTTCAAAAAAGGATGTTCACTGCCAGACACATTTAGATGAGAAGGATGGAGTAAAGAAACCAGGTGAAAACTAAACAATTTGAATGTTGAAGCTAAATGTGGAAGTAGCTGCTAAACATCATTTAACATGAATACTTGGCTGCTATAGGAGTGTTCACCCAAAACCTAAAGTAGAACAGTCATCGTGTCCCCAGAATGAGCACAACAAAGTGTTTATTTACAGCCAACAGGTCAGGAGATACAGTCCTCTGGAAATCTAAAAAGGTAAATGGATTTCTTGTCACACAGATAAACTAACTTTGCTGTCTTGCCACAGAGGTCTGGAGAAATTCAAGCACAATCCATGAAGGAAGTAGTTATTTGCAACCAAAAACAAGTCTCATAATAAATGAGTGTTGAAAAAGACTGTAATTGACTGTGTTAGTGTTTATTTTGTCCACATGTGTGAACATTATGAAGGTCACACATTATTGCCAATAGTGAGACTCCTGATTTGTCCAAAAAGAGCGCTGTAAGCCTCATCAGTCATGCTGAAATGTATAGGTATAATACATAAATAGTGTACAGTGAGTCATGTGAGCAGAGGCAGAGTAGCAGGAGGGTTTTGAGTAAGAGACACCAGTGGAACCAGTGTGTTTATAGTGTACTGAAGGGGTATTGCTCTCTTCATTACTCAGCTGGATAAATAAGACTAATGGTGCTTGACAGGGAGAAAAGAAACAGCACTCACTGAGTGATGCATTAGTCCCAGAGGGAAAAGAGGAAGAAGCTGAAGATTCACGGCCTTCTCTTTTCATCTTATTTTTGATTTATTTATATAAAAACTGTATGTGCTCTCCTCTCAGGCGCTGAATATCCAGGGTCGACTCAAGTTCCTCCACGGTCAGAGCCGTCATCAGTGCGACAGCGAGGGGAGTACCCCGCCTCAGCTCGCCCTGTTCGCCATCGCCACACCCCTCCAGTCTCCAGCCATCCTGGAAATCAGGACGAGGAACATGATCTTCAGGACCAAACACAAACTCGACTTCACACCCATGGCCTGCGACGCAAAGTATGTACTGTCAAAACCTCGTGTGACAGGGTTTATTCAAAAGGTTTTGTATCCTTTTGGTCTGCATGTGGTTAAGTTTGTAATTCTTGTGTGTCTTCTGTATTTTCAGAGGTAAAATTGTTCTGGGCTACACCGAGGCAGAGCTGAGAGTTCGAGGTACAGGTTACCAGTTCATTCACGCTGCCGACATGCTGCACTGTGCCGAAAATCATGTCCGAAGTAAGTCACAGCTGTTAGCAGTCTGTACGGTTTACATCGCTAACTTCCTAGTTAGTTAAGCATGTTTCAAATGTAAAATTTTCTGAACAAAGCCCCAGCTAAAATACTTGAGTAATTCAATGTATTTAGTTTGCATAGTGTTGTGGTTTGCAACAGAGAGAAGAGTAAGGTTGGATTGTAACTAGTAATCATCTTCTCTATAACTATAAGATCCAACATATTTAATTACTGCTGGCCAAATAGCATGCTCAGAGGAAAAAGATTGACACACCAAACATCTAAACATGACTGAAAGGTCTATTTTATGCAAACCGGGATCTTGTAGAGCCACTCACAGTCATGTTAATTAGATCAAGACAATTTACTGGCTTTTTTAACATCACATAAATGTGATTTTTGCAGCTATACACTCCTCTGGGATCAGTATGTATTCAGAGTTTAAGTGTCTTGACCCCTGTCTCGTGTTTGCTCAACACATTTGTAACACATGCAACAAACAACAAACTGTGTGTCTGTTGTTGATGGAGGAAATCTCAGAGTGAGAGTCAAGTGTCCTACTTAGCTTGTGTACCGGATGACCCGGTTAGTCGTAACCATGGCTCCCTCAACACACGCTCACACACACACAAAGACACATATTGTATGCATGTAGTCATGCATACACAAACGAAAATACATGCATATGCATACATGTATGTATGATACATACTTGTGCATCATGCTGTAATGCATGCACACATGAGAGGATAGGTTAGCGAACACATACTGAGTCCACATAATAACACATGATGCCGTTTTAAAGAAATTGCATATTCATTCACAAATTCAATAATAATACAAATTCATACACAGCATTCAATCGTGCACCAGCCAGGGTTTATGTGGGGTCAGCAGAGATGATTGGCCCAGTTGGAGAATACAGACATTTACTCCTGTAATCCCTCAGATTATTATAAATCAAACTAAATGAGGCCACAGATCCGTACACCAGAAAACTTACTTCGCGCCATTTGTCCATTTTGGTTCCGCTGATCCAGTTTAATCACAGTTTCAGCTGTGTAACGTTATATGTCACAGATTTTCTGAGCTACACTGTTTATTTTCTCCCACAGGACAAGAATAAGAGTTTGTCCACAGACATAAATATTGCAGTTCCTTCTAAAGGTCAGCAGCTTGTGGCTTTTCCTGCTAAAAATATGCAGCGCTGACTGTGAAACTCTCAACGGATTCCAAAACAATTTCAGGGGGCAACATAATGTAGATTGTAGGTTAGACTAACAAGGATTTCTGTGTGCTGACAGATAGACAAATAACTAGTAAAGTATTTAGTGTTTACTCAGGATTGTATATCTTGACTACAACTAATAGTATCCATCATGGTGGATGTTTTCTGGCTGGTCCACTCTGACCTGGACTACATCCAGATTGTGAATGATACACAGTTTAACAACAAATTGATTGTAGAATTGATCATATTGTGAAGACTATGAGAAACCAGATAGATCATCTTGGGACATCAAAACTCTCCTTTGGCAGCAAAACTAGTTAGTTATTTTTCACAGCTTCTTAAAGCACAGTCTTTCCACGGGTTTGCTCCTGAGAGTTTAATCTGAAGCTTATTTAGAGACGACACAGCACAGAAACATGACCTGCACCACAATTATACACACCGGCAGACACAACACTGAGCCATGGAGATGAGGGATTGGGTGCAGAAGGATGTGATGGTGTATGTATGTGTGTTGGGCTGCTTAAGAGTGTGCAAACAAGACTTGTAACATGTGCATGTAGCCAAAGTGAACATCAGCATGTAGCCTCCATCACAGAAGCACGCCCGGCTGAGCAAATGCAGTGTGAGTGTGTGCACACTGCGGGGCGTACAGAGCGTAAACAGCAGTGACACGGAGCCTCCGATGTCTTGTCTGATGTAATTCCAGTGATAAAGACGGGCGAGAGCGGCCTCACCGTCTTCAGGCTGCTCGCCAAGGACAACCGGTGGAAGTGGGTCCAGGCCAACGCCAGGCTCGTCTACAAGAACGGCAAGCCAGACTACATCATCGCCACCCAGAGGCCGTTGGTGTAAGTGGACGACAAATTCCAGCTTGTTTTTTGAATTTTGGCTCATTTATCTGTTAACTTCTTCTCTGTAACACATATTTCCACAGGGATGAGGAAGGAGGGGAACACCTAAGGAAGCGATCAGTGCACCTTCCTTTTACCTTCGCCACCGGAGAGGCGATGCTCTACCAGACCGGTTATCCACTACACGGCTTCCCTGATTCCTTCCAGAGTAAAGCCAAAGGCATCAAGTCCAAGAAGGGCAAACTGGACAAGAGCTCTTCCGATGAGCTGGACCCAAACTCCCTGCTGGGAGCGCTGATGAGCCAGGATGAGTCCGTCTATGTCTGCCAGCCGGACACGGAGCCTAAGATGTCCTACCACAGCAGTCTTTTTAGCGAGCAGCAAGGTGACAGCGGTGGTGTTGGTGGCTTGTTAAGTGGCGACAGCTGGCATGTGGTATCTAACGGGGAGACTGGGAGATGCAATAGCAAAACAAATAGTTATGATCCACTACTGGCCACTTTAGACTCTCTGTCCCTGGAAGGAGAGGAGACTTGCTCCAATAGCGAGCTCTTCAGCGCCCTGGAGAACCTGGGCCTAAATGCTGAAGACCTGGAGCTCCTGCTGCTGGATTACAGGATGATCCAGGTGGAGCTGGACCCAAACCACATCCCAACACTAAGCGACATTCTCACCAACAATGAAATCCTCTCCTACATCCACAACTCACTAGAAACTGGGACAGAGGGAGAGGAACAAGGAGACCGATCCGGACTTGGGCCTTTCACTCTTCCACCAAACCCAGCCCAAACCCAACAGCCACAGGCATGCGTCACACCTGCTGCCCCTCCAGCACCTCCCAGCAGCAGGCAGCCCATCATCCAGCTGTCGCAACAGATGCAGCAACACATTAGTGCAGGTGAGCTGCTGAGAGCTCAGCCGGGGCAGATTCAGTCCCAGTCTGGAACAGCAGACACCAAGAATTTAACTGGGATTTCTAACAGTCACTGCAACCACTACAACCACACCCGTCATCACCCACATGCTGTGCTCAACACCTTACAGCTGAACGGTGAACATAAACACCGTAATTCCCTTGTGGAGGCGAGTCAACAGTGGCAGCTCCAGCAGGACCAGCACTCGGTCCACCTCCAGTCCCATCAGCTGGTAAACAGCCAGAGTGCTTTGCCACCTGGCTTCCAGAATCAGCTCGGACTGACAACAAATGGATCTTGCGTTCCAAACGCGCACACAGCCTTTCCACCGAACGTGGAGGTGGGCCACACAGGATACAGTATCTCCAACAATCATGTGGTTGACACAGTTCTGAACGGCGTTACCACACCAGAGGTTTGTCACTACCAGAGTTTGGTGGCCACCACGCGGCCCTACCAGTCGCAGGATCACCAGAAACACCAGATGTTGCAGCAGACTCAGGTTCCACCATCTTGTCCCACCCAGAGCTCTGCAATGGAGTTAGAGCAGCTACTGGGTCTGTCGCAGCCACAGCACATCCTGCCGTCATTAGAGACCTACAGCATGTTCAACACCACCACACAGGACTCCACTCACAGCAAGGTAAGAAACGCAAAAAGGAACTGATTGTTTGATTAAGCTGATAATCATAGATAATCAGAGGACTGGAGAACAGGCTGTGCTTTTCTCAGGCAGTCACAGTTTAGAATGAACTAATTATTAAAGCTTGACGACAAGTAGTTCAATCCGGAGCGACAGTGATTTGTTCAGGTTTCATTATCCTGCAGCAAGTTTCATTACACACAGAGGTTGGAGGGTAATTTGCTATTTGTATGACATCCCCACATAATTCTAGCTCCATGATAACAGGGCTTATGCTGCATATCCCCTCCTCAACAGTCATCCTGAAAATGAATCCCACTAAGACCTTCTGTCTTGTGTCAGCCCTGTTCTGTCTTACTCTTTTCCTTCTCACAATCTCAAAATAACTAAAGCTGCCAGGTCTCCTCAAAACTGTTTGATCTGGGAGCCAGACTCTTGATCCTAGCCCACTTATGAGTGGCTGCAGAATCTACAACCCTTCAACTGCGCTGTTCTCTTTCACTGTCATGGAAATTGATTTTTTTCCGAGTCAGCACACAGAGGCCCCGGGCTGGCATGGAGCTCAGTGTAAACTGTGATGATGCGACCAGACACGGCATATAAATGAAACAAGGGGGAGATGGGTTAGAGAATAGAGTCCGCTAGAATCCTTTGCAGTAGAGTCAGTATAAATAATGGGCTTTTATCAGCCTCTCAGGAGAAGTCTGAAAATCTTTGCAGTAATAAGTGTAGGGGCATTACAGGTTTGTTCAGTTTCAGATTTGTTCTTTTGTGGACCAAATGATTAAACGAGAAAATAATTATATTATTAATAATGAATATAATCTTTATTTGCTGCCCCAATCAAATGTGAGCTAAATTAGTTGAAAAGGGAACCTTTGGAGAACGTCTGCTCTATAAGCTATTGTGCAAAAGTAGTTGTAGGGATCTTGATGGAACATAAACTCTGCGGATCACAATAACATTATTTGGGTTGGTTAATGAGACTGTATAATGTTCAGGGGAAGCAGGAATTCATCTTTTAAATCCAACAAAACCTTTTTTCCAGTAATGACAGAGCTGCGAGGGCTGGGGAATGTCATCCTAACAATGCGAAGCAGTTAGAGTACAAAGAGGCACGTAGCTGGAGGTCTGCAGCAATTCCCATCATAAAATATAACGAGGTAATGAGACCTCGCCAATCAAGCGCTGCCAAATTTAAGCAGTATTTCCACCAAGAATGTCTAAGGAGCTCTGACAAACTGCACCTCTGGCAAGTCTGCATTGTTAGCTTAGCTGTGAAGAAAAAGCTCTGCTGTAGTTTGTAGTTTAAATCTCTAACTACCTCGTTGATTATGTGTTATTGTTACTGTATTTGGCACTGAGGTCTAGTAGTTGTAAGTCAAGATAATGATTTGTCCCATGGTAATTAAAATAATCAGCTGGATCTCCTGTTTTCTGCACATTGGTGTTAGTGTTATTTTTCCTTCTGTTGTTTCAAGCATCGCTGGTATTTGGAGTGACAAACAAACTCGGGGATAACAAAGCAGATATAATGAAATATGAGAGAATGGGTCGGCGAGAGGAAAGAAAGGCAGAGAAGCAGCAGTGAGAAAGAGTACAATAATGAATAGAATAAGGTCGGGAGCGGACACGGTCGGCCCCAGAGATGGCCGACCCCGGCAGGCATCCATTCATCCCCGTCCCATTCAGCTTCCACTGTTATTCTTCAGGGTCAGTGACTGTCGCTGAAAGAAAAATACAGGCAGGCTGGCCAGTCAAGCATGAGCGGTACTGACCTACAATTTGACAGTCATGATTACCTAATGCTGTGAACTAAGGATGGAGGGGGAGGCAGACGATGCACCCAGACTATTCTCAGCTCACATAGACGCACGACTCTGCTGTAGTTTCATTTATTTTCTTTCTGTGGAGAAATATCTAAACCCGTTGATGTTTAAATTGATGAAGCTAGGGGGAAAGAGAGTCCTAAATACGCAGACATGTTTGAAAACAGTTAATCAAAATCACTAGTTATTTACAAAGACAACAGATTTTTGTATAAGTGGCCCAAAATGACAGATTATTCTTTGTTAATGCACAAAAAATAGTGTCTAAATATTGTTTAATGGAGATAAAACGTTCAAATTGAGACACCGTAAAAAGACTTGCATCAGAAAGAAGAAATTCTGTGAAGCGGTTCATGTGTACTACACCTAAACTACTTAAGTGCTAGGAGTTAAACTAGTTGACCTAATCTGTTTAGACTCACTGGAGGGGATTACAGCCAATGATGTAACTGATCACAACAGCTAGGCTACTCCTTCCTCCTCTCTGGTGTCTCTTTATGCTTCCGTTCATGTCTGTCCTTCTGTCCATCATTCTTCCTCTTCCTCCTTGTGTCATGGTGTCTCTCAGGACTCCAGGTATTCCCACTAAACACCTGCTGCTCACTGCCTGACCTCACCTGATCTGCTTCAATTGATTAAAGTCATTGGTGTCTCCATGGCTACTGTACATAGAAAATGCGTACAGGAGTTTCTGTAATGGCATGTGCACCATGTTGCACCTGTGCATCCACTTGCAGGTTAAAGACACAACGACAAACGACACAAAGGCTGGGTGTGAAATCCCTCGATATTTATTTACTTACACTTTATTTGTCTGAATTGTGAGTGTATACATTTATTTAAAAAACAGGGGAAGTCTTCTCGTGGTTGGAGTAAAGGTCTGTGACTCCCGGCAAAGGTGGTAGAAAGTAGAAATTCAAAAGAGAATCAAATCCCACTTTAAAATGTGACTTTGAATGTGCTTTTGTTTTTCAGTTGGAGAACAGTTGCCTCCTCGGTTCCACCAACGCAGCGTACATCCGGACGTGTCTGATGCTGAATGGAAATGGAGTGAGCACAGGTGACATCCCTGTCTCCTGCCCAGACGGACTCCCCGCCCTGCAGGACCCCCAGAAATCTGGATTCTTCATCTGAAAGGGGGGTGGCAGAGTTTTAGAGGAGGCTGGAAGAGAAGAGTAGGTACAGAAGGAAAAAGAAAGAGGAAAAACGTTTCTATTTGATATGAACACATGTCTTTTTTTAATAATTAGAAGAAGAACTAGCAAAAAATAATTTAATTTAAACTCTCTTTTCCAGGATGAAAAGAGAGAGATCCCTTAGTGCTACACAGTCATAGTCATGACAAGGCTAGACGAATTATGTTTTTTATCTGTCACACTTCATACTATAATATTGCTAGTCGTGCGCTCACTTAAAGTTTCATTTTCATGTTTGGATAAGATTTGTCTCGAGCCAAAGCTCATCACTTTCTGAAGTATAAATCCACTGTTAGAGTCCTGAAGAGAAGGAGAAGCCGACCATTTCCTGATTATTTTCCTACTTTGCCAGAAGCTGTTGGTTAAAGTTTATTTCAGCCTGAAATGATATTTAATATAAATTCATGTCAGAGTTTGATTATCGTTACGTGATGCAAACAGTTTTCAGACTTTCAAGTCTGCAAAGTGATTTTATTTCATTCAAATTTTTATTTCGAAACCAATGGCTGCTTGGAAAGTTTGAAATATTCTACCTTAAAGACAACGATGATGATATTCTTTGGAAAACGGTCTTCAGTTTTATATTAAAAGAAATGATTTGCAGTTAACGAGCTGAAACAAACTAAACATTTTAAAATGTCTCTACAAACTACAGCGTTTTGACTGACAACATTCAAAGCTGTGCGTGTGGAAATTACTCACAAACTTGTGAGAGAACATGCTGCTTTCACCACTCCACGTGTCAGCTGGTATTCTGCTTGTGTGAATTCATTCATGCATGTAAAGTGGAGAGAAAGATTTCTTATAAGACGTTAATACAATCAGCCATGAGACTCAGACTGAACACACCAACAGATTATTTAAAGGTCAGTGTTCGTTTGTCACCCAGAAGTAGATGACCTGTAGTGTTAGTAGATGTCGTTCGTCCTGGTGCTTTACATGTCAACGAAACAGCATTTCATTCTAATTGAAAATGATGTTGAAATGAGATTTAAACAGATGGTTAAAGGTTCAAATCAGAAAGGAAAAGCAAATCCTTTTATTTATTGCTGCTGCCACAGAAAAACAGCGTTGCTTCTGTGGCCGCGGCACCGCAACGTTTATCCTAATGCTGCATTTTAGCCTATTTGAGGTTTACAGTGACGTTATGCACTTACATGTATGTTACAGACGTAATCAGAAAGGATCTGATGGCACTGAAATCAAACATACAAAAGCATTTTTGTTTCCTGACCGGAGACAGTGTGAAAATCTCCCGTTAATGCCTTGTCTGGGCGGCCTCGGCCAGTCAGACGCCCACTTACTTTATCCTGCAGTCGTGTCGTGTGGGAAACACTGAGTGCACTTACATGCACACAGTAATCCATTAAGGACCTAATTGTAAATAATAGATTACAACTGAAGGCCGAAGAAGAAGTGCATGTGGATCTTTCTCAAGTTTTGTTTTCCTGTGCTCACAATAGTGGTGCTGTCATGAAATGTAGGGAACAAACAGAAGCTTCATTTCAATCTTTTATATTCATATCTGACCTTTGTGTTCATGTGGAAAATCAGAAGCAAGTTGAAAGTGTGAATTTCCAAACTGCTCTCTGATCAGTTGCATTAGTTGGAGACTCAAACCAAACCATGCTATCCCGGCCAGGTTTAACACTGCTAACAGACACGAGCTCTAATGTGAAGCTGTCCGAGTAGTTTAGTCCTTCCTTTGCAGTGTCGGCTACTTTTTCTTCTCAGTTTAAATGCAACTTTCCTTACAGGACTGTAAATGACGCATTTCAGCTTCTATTGAAGCCAGTAGGGTTTGGAAATGTCCTACTGACAATACTGTACACGCTGCTCCTAAATACACTTTCACTGAGTCTTTAATACAACAACAGAGAGGACGTGCAACAGAGATGAAAACAATATGTCCAGAAATCGAGAGCTTTGATTTTGAAGACTTTATGATTTAGCACAGAAAATCCAAGGGCCGTGGAGAGTGGCAGTATAATAAAAATCTAAATGATCAGTTACATTCACATTTATTAAAAGTTCTCTATATGTGATGTAAATATAAATGAGTTCACGTCATGAACGCAGTCTTCATCACATTTTAAAGACCTAAAAGAAAGAAGTTTCCCTCACACAAGCTGGAGGACGACAGACTGGACAGCTTTTAGCATTTAGCACCGACTCAAAAACCAAATGTGAAACATGTGAACACGTGTCTGCAGTTGCTCCGTTGTTGAATGTGATGTGTAAACTGTAAAGGCGTTTGAAACATGAAGCTTTTATTTCACTACATAAAGGTGTTTCAAAGTGATTTTGGTAGCGTTAACGATGAAATGCATTTACAGGCTTGCCTCTTGTTTGTTTTCCTTTTTTTGTAAACTGACTTTTCTGATAAAACAGAATATTTGAACCTGTTGTGAGATCAAATGCTGTATGAAAAAGAATTCATAAAATGACAATCATTTTCCAAGGCGCTTTAAAAACAACAAAAAAAAGTTTGTGTGTGTATATATCTGTTTTTTAATGGTGTTGTTGCAAGCACTACATTCAAATCACTGCTCTTACAAACTCCAGCACTGAAAGTCTTGTAGAAAATAGCATTTCATGACTCCATGTTGTATGAATATTGTTCCCAAGAGTCGTGTGTTTTAACTTTATGTCATGTGTGAAGACGGTTTGTCACTTTAGCTCAAAACAAAACGGTGCCATACAAGAAAGCAAATGAAGAGCAACATTTTACATAGCAATCTAAAATCTTTTAATATCTTTAGAAACACTTTGTCCACCAGATAACATTTAAAAGTGACTGTTTTTATATTTTCATTGTGTTTCAGCCATTTTGTCATAGCTGGAGTCAAACTCAACTTTGGAACCAAACTCTCCGTAAGCTCTTTTGTGGTGGTTCATTTTGTTTAAGGCACACAGATTTTATTTTGCTACTTTTATCACTGAAGGTTGTAGCTGAATATAAAAGAATGCAGTTTGTCTTTGAGCCGTGTGTTGAAATGTGCCCTTGGATCCTGGAAATAAAGGATTTTGTTCAATCACACTGAATTGTCTCCTCTTCTCTTTGTGACTGCTGCTGATTAACAACACTGCTCTGACTAATATCTTCTGTCCTTTCAGAGTCTGACATTCCCTACCTGCTCACCAGCCTTCACTGTAGTTCCCCACCTCAGACATCACCTGAGCTGCTCACCTGTTCTCCCATTCCCCAATCAACCCTTCAGGCAGTGTACAGAGTAGCCAGCCAGACAACATTACAGGAAGGTTAGGTAAGAAATCCACGAGAACTCGAGATTTGTAAAACGTTCCTTATTATAATGTGCAACACCTGCACTTTTTATGAAAGTACATGCAAGTCAAGTCGGTATTTTATTTATAAAGCCCAATATCACAAAAACGTCCTTCATCTTTAGACCCTTGATTCCAATAAGGAAAAACACATGAAAAGTATCCGTTTGGTGTCCAGAAGAAAAACAGCTGCATCACGCGACCTCAGAGGTTTTAAAACCTGAAGTGACGCACGCCAACAACCTGAAGATGCTTTTATCTGTTTCCACTGAACCGTCCCACAACACACAGCCGTATCTTGATTTCTTGCGCTTTTTGCACCAGCAGATGTGTGAAGTGGCGCCCGGCCAAAAGCAAACAAACACACACTGATACCAGAGGCGGTCCGCCGGAGACTAAAACATCAATTACTGAGCAACAGCAGAGGAAACACTGAGCCAAAGTATCAAATATCTTTCTAAAAGCACATTTTCATCCTCAAGATTTAGGCAACAAAGATATTTCACAATGCAGCAAAACAAATCAAACCTCCCTCATCCCTGTGGGCTGAGAGAAAAAGAGGTCAAAGAGGATTCATTTAGTTTGTTTTGTGCACCAGAAAGGGATTTCTACCTCAAATTCATCACCTTCAGTTAAAAATATGAAATATAATATTATATTAAAAATAAAAGCCTGACTGTGGAGGTGTTTAAGTGATACATTTTACTAAAACCCCCCATGAAAGACTTCTTTAATCAGAAATGGATCTTTTAACACCAAAAAATTAAGATATTTGGAAAAAGTGATGCAGCAGCCAGAAAGCTGCACAGAAACACTTCCTCTGCAGTGCAGAACACTGTCTGCTGCTGACTCTGCATCTTTAATGACCCGCCCCGAATCATTTATGAGAGTTTTTCTTCAGCCAGTTAACTTTGCCCGCTTGTGACGTGATCAATCATCCAAGCAAGATGTTGTGTGTCCCACTTTAGCTTCCTCAGGCCACTGCGTCACACAGCCCGCCGCTGCAGGCCCTATGGGAGAGCTCAAACATCACGGAGGCCCGCCAAGCAGCAGCCGAGAGCAAAGATGATGATGTTGTGTTGGCCATTGAGACAATTCACCGCATAACAACCTGCTCCTAGAAACCACGAGCGAGACGACTCAGTGTCTCCTTTGTATTAATAATGGTGATGTAGCTCAACTGTGCTCACCATGACAGAAGCCGAAACCGGTTGAAAATGTAGATCTTAATGGATGTTTGACTGCAGCATAAATGATGAAATCTAAAGCCGATTATGCACTAAAAGAAAAAAAGAAACTATCGGTCGACAATCAATCAATACTGATTTTGTTGTGTTTCGTCTGCAACGTTTTGTCTCCCTGTGACCTTGAAAGATATTGTTTCAAAAAACTGCCCTCTGCAGGGCATGCGTTGTGCTATAATTACAATCTTTTTCCTCCCCTCACTTTCATTGTGGAGGTTAAATGTTTGTCAGCTTTTCCTGCATGTTTTAATCAACTGATAGCGTATCACTTGAAGTCACACAGTAACGTACTGTACATTGAGAGAGTTACTGTTAACGTCCTCTGTGTGCAGTATTTAACACCTCGTTCAGGAGTCTCGCTTCTGCTGTGTAGAAAATGCATGAAAGATTTACCAACGTTCTATAACCACTCAGGCCTTTTGCCTAATGGAAAATATGGACCCTGTGAGTGAATGCAGCGCTCCTGACCTGCTTTCAGACCACTCAAAGTGACACTCGAACTGTGATTTTTGAAGGTGAGCTCAAATCAGAAATTCTGAGTCTGACTTTTTTTCTATAAATATGTCAAATTCACATGAAGTCACAAATCTGATTTATTCCAGCAGGAATTTGTTTCTTGTGTGAATCTGTCTTGTTTTCCTACATTTCCCAGAATGCCTTTCACCAACTGCAAAAATGGACAGAACATAAGAAATGGCAACTTTTAGGTTTTATATAATAATGATTATTTTCAGTGGAAAGCTTTGCCTACACAAACCCTTGAAGCTAACAGGAAGAACATTCTGATCTTTTTGAATCACTGTGATTATCTGGATACTAGAATGTATTGTTTTTGCCTGGAAACTCACTTTCCCGTCGGCCTGGAAGCACTGAAGCTCCGATCGATTTCTCACAGATTGATTTGTCTTTCTTTTTTAGTTTTTTCTTGTATTTCCACATGCAGAACTGCAGCAGGAAACACCTCTCTCCCTCTCTCTCTCTCTCTCTCTCTCTCTCTCTCTCTCTCTCTCTCTCTCTCTCTCTCTCTCTCTCTCTCTCTCTCTCTGCACTCACCCCATCTCCACCCGTCGGGCTGTCAGTGTGCATTACCTCCAGCCCAACAAACAGATACTCCTGCACTTCCTCTGCTCTGCTTCCTGCATGAAGGTAAAACACACTCTGTCACAGTGATGAAAAAGACAACAATAAATAATGAACATGGACTTTATTTGTGGTAACACTTACAATAACTGTTGTACAGACAATCAGACATGAATAAATAAAGTCGAAACAAGATAATCCGACATGGATTCAAGATTGAGAATTAAAGTACATATCTTCATTCTGCTCACCTTCAGTCTCAATTAATTTATCACCATCGAGTGACACAGAAACATCCAGACGGCTGAGCAGAGCGCAGTGTAAGCTGTCATAAAGGTTTAAACAGAGAGCTAATGGCCAGTGTTAACAGGCGGGGAGGCTTTTAGGGAGGAAACATCCCCCAAACCCTCCAACCCTCACACAACTTTCACCTCCCATCACTGTAACCCAGATCTGAGCTTTGATTAAAGACACGTTTACACACATATATACTGTGTCAGAGGAAGAAATGTAATAGTTTTAAGACCAAATGTTAAAACTTTAAGAGTAATTCATGAACAAATCAAGCAGGAAGGTTAGAGTTGATTTCTCCCAGCAGGTCCTTCTGTTTAGGGAGTAAATGTTTACATTTTCATATATAATAAGGCCTACAACGAAATTAGTTTTAATACAGGTTCTTCTAAGACTTTACATATGTAGAACTGGAAAGGAAAATATTAATTCTATTAACGTACAGCTTCACAGCTTATAATGGTGGATTACAAGACACTAGATAATCCAAGTGCATCTCATTCGGTTTAACAACAGGACAATATTGACCCAGAATTCAGCCTGTTTTCTAAAGACCTTGTTCAGTAATTGCAGGTGGTCAAGGTCAATGTGTAGCGAGCTGAAAGGTCACGAAACCTCCAGACAACGTGTGAGTGTGAGTGCAGGATGCTGCTGTTGAATGTCCTGACCTTTACTGAGTGTCGGTGTTCAGCCTGCAGGCTTCAACCTCAGCATGATGCTCAGGTCAAACCACCACAGAGTTTCTGTTGTGGACCACAGCTTTGATTGACAGCTCCCTGCAACACCCACCAAACTTAAACGGAAAGATAACACTTCATTTTCCATTTCTAAGTCACTTAAGGACTCTAAATATATGCTGGCTCTTATGAACCTTTTATTTTAAATAGTTTATCATTTGACAACACCCACTGGAAGTCAAACATTTATATATTAGCGCACCAAGTTCAAGGTAATTAGCTCAAAAATAGCCCATAAAGTCGTAGTTATTATTCAGTTTTGTAACAATAAAATGTATTTTAACCAGCAAAGTCAACGATTGCATGGCTAAAAATGTTTTGGATTTTATTGCCCTGTGAACAAACATGATTGTGCAGCTGCAGTTTCCTTTCTGTCGTGATTTAGTTTTAGTGGAAAATGTTTCTCTCTGTTTGATCTCCGTGTGACGCTTCACTGAGCACCTTCAGCCGCACGGTTTGACCTTTAACCCCCGCCTCCACACACACACACACACACACCAGTCTGTGTGTTGTTGGTGACATGGCTGCTGTTGCCTCGTCCTCCATGTCAATATGCCAAAACAGGTTGGATCAGCGCGTTTGTTTTGTCAACTCCAGCAGATGAGGCGGGTGGAGAGGTCGTCAAATATTGATGCCAGAAGCTGAAACACAAAACTGCTCGTTCTGAAGGAACAGAAAACTTTCAGTCTTATAGTTAACCAACAGATAAAATGATCTCTTTCGGTCTGTTTGTGTGGCAGCATCAATCTCTACTTTCTTAAACTCCAACACTTCCTCTAAGATCTCTGGACCTTATAATCAAACACACAAATTGATCGGCTGCTTTTAAAAAATCTGGGGCGGGAAAAAAGGGTAAAAACCAAAACATAAAAATAATTCATACAATATCTTAATGGAGATTATAAGAGAAGGAAAGTCCTGACCAAACAGCTGCAGTGTTCGTTAAACCCTCAACTGGAGCAACAGGTGAACACGCAGATGAAACATGACCCTTTAATGCAGTTTGTGTTCATTGGACTGAATTTAGGCTCTCCTTGTTTGTTGTGCTGACTTTGATATGATGATGTTGAATAATTCAGAGTATTTTCGGCGTCCTGCTGCATGTTTTTTCCCCCAGTTTTTCCAGGAAGCTGCTGTAGCTCACAGATCTGCCTGACCTAAAAGCTCTGACATCTCAAGGGGCGATCCCACACTGAGCTGCCAGAAATACTGTGTGTGTGTGTGTGTGTGTCCATACTAGAGAGCAGACACACAACCTCGACCTAGATACTGAAAAAACAAGCAGAGGAGGGTTCAAGGAGACTCAGAAGAAACAGCAAAATACTAAGACAGGAGAGGAAAGGAAGGAGGAAAGAGAGGAACAGATGGCAGAGGAGAAGAAAAGAAGGAGGAAAGATGGGAAGGTGACAGGAGAGGAAGAGAAAGAGAAGACGTCCGGAGAAAAGAGGAGGAAATATACTGAGAGATAAAAAGGAAATGGGAGTAGACAGAAGATGGGAAAGGGAAAAAAGACTAGAGGAAGAGAAAAGATGACAAATGAGAGGAGGAGGGTGACAAAAGGAGAAGAGAGGAGATGGGTGATGAAGAGGAGGAGAGCACAGTACAGGAAGAGGAAGAAAAGATGAAGAAAGTAGAGTAGTGTTGGTTTTGAGGTCACGGCCTCCCTCCTGTTGTTCTGATGGATCCACACTGACAACCAGAGACCACTGGAGACTGTGTGTGTGTGTGTGTGTGTGTGTGTGTGTTGGAGTGAGACTGAGCTGCTGCAACACACACACACACACACACTTTTCCCTGTTTCCCTGGAGGTGTTTTCTTTATTGACTGTGTATTTGTCTGGAAACTCTCTCACACACACACACACTCACAGTGTTTTGCCTGTAACGATGGCAGGTTTCAGATCCTGGTACTGGCAGTAACAGTAAACGTACAGTCGGTGACAGTAGCTGTTGGAGTTGTAGCAGCAGTAGTAGAAGTAGAAGAAGAACTCGTGTCGGTATTGGAAGTAGTGGCAGGAGTTTGTAGTATTATTAGTAGCAGCTGTACTGTGACAATCCTACATAATAGTGTAAGTTGCAGATATTACAGTAGTATCTGCAACTTTGCAGTAGTAGATACATCAGTTATTTTAAAAATGCTGTTGATGGAGATGATGGCAGTCTGGATGACAGTGTTGACACTCGATGGTGATGATGATGATGATGATGACAGCAGTGATGATGTTTATTCTAAGGAATTGCCTCACACTCAGTGAGGAGTCTTTATCGGTGTTTAATGTACTCAAACACAGTGATCTCATTCACTGGAGGCAGTTTGTAATGGATGTTTCTGGTGTTAAACACAAACTTCTGCGTTTCAGCGTTCATGTAGCGTGAGAATATTATTGTGAGATCACTGTCCTGGTCTGAAGTCTGTCATGAAGCGGAAACATCTCAAACATCTTTAGAAACACATGAACTTTGTGCAAAGACGTCAGAGAGGAGATTGAGCTCTGAAAGGCCTCCAGCCTGCACGCCTTCAAACAGCTGGCAGCCACAACCCTGTTTACCTGCCGCAGGTGAAAATAAACAACATAAACATGAGAAAGAACTGCAACTTACACTCGTCTGAGAAAATGATCTTAAATATCCTTAAAATAGAAATACTGTTATGATGATGTATACAGAGACATCTTGAATGGTCTTTTAGTTTTTATCAGACTGATCGTTGATTGTCCCGTTGTCTTATGTCCGTGTTATGAAAGCATAAATCTTACAATACGTCACCTATTAGATTTGATTGGGTTTATAAAGTTAACATAAATACAGAATATAAATGCATTTAAAGATACATTTTTGTTAAATAAAAGTCACGTGTAAAACTTGTTGTCAGATCTGAGGACCTGATGGAGACAATCTGCTCCAGCCGACCTGCTCCATGTTCCTCTGACCTCTGTGACTCCGAGGCTCCTCCTGTCACCGAGTCAGAGCTGCCATGTTGGATCTGAGGAAGGGCGTGAACGAGCCGCCGTGCTGCACGCTGCTGTCGCCTTCATTAACACCTTCATCCCTTTTACACACACTGCTTACCGACTGTACTGTCTGTGAAGCAGCTTGATGTCGACTTTGATTTACTCACAAGTCAATTTAAATACATTTAAATCGCCACCTGCTGGCTGCGTTGAAAACTGCACACAGGTCACAACAACCACCTGCTCACAGCGGTAAGGTGTAGCATTTATTGATCTTTGATTGAACAGGAACGTGGTTCAGTAGAAGGAGAGCTTTATTTATGATCCAAATCCAATAAGATGTTCAGATCTGATCTCATGTAATACAGATGAGATTCAAAATGATAAATTAGTCGAATGGATTGTTAACTTTTTCCAAGCTAAAACTAATTAGATCTTTTGTTTGGTGATCTTTATGTATCTTAAGTTTCTTTTCAAAGTAAAACCATTTCAGAGGAAAAAGCACATTTTGGCCTTTTGATCACGTGTTTTATTGTGCTTCTCTTGGCTGTTGTTCCTTTGGAGGTTGAATGCACTTATTGTAAAGTGCTTTGGACCAACTTGTCTGCAAAGTTAATGAAAGTAACGTAGTGTAAAGACAATCTGATGCTCTTTAAATCTATTTGAAATACAATGTGACTCCAAAAATACCAAATTCTAAATGGACACAGGAAGAAGAAAACCAAATCAACAAGTGAAAGTGCGCTCGATAAAGACAGAGTGGGACTTTAATGTTCCAGCAGCAGGACAAGGAGGTAATCCTCGTCCACAGGGATTAACAATTAGCGTCTTCATTGAGACTGAAGCAGCTTTCATGTCATGGTTTCTGTCTCACTGTAATCCTCCTGCTCTCTGAAACACACTCTCTGCCCGATACTATCTACCACAGGCAGTATATGTGTACTGCATATACTGTGTACACATGTATTTCACAAACTGACACTCAAATACCATCTGCTGGGACATTATCACTGATTATACAGCTAGTCATAGTAGCAATAATAGTTGTATTTACAGTGTTTCCTGACCCCAAAACAGGGTGAGATGTTGGTGGCCGGAACGTTTGAAATAATCAATTAGGACAGCAGGGAGGTAACTGAAGTCGTTTCCAGCTGCTGGTATTGTGCAGGACAATTATCCAAGTCGAGTCAGAGGCTACGTTGAAACTGGATCCCTGCAGACACCCAATATCTGCTGTCCCATCACTGACACTGTCTGAAGAGTCTCCAAGTGTTAAGAAATACACAAAATAATCGTGTTAATAATATCAGCTAATATCCTTTTTCACTTGCTGTACTAAAATGTGATGTGTTTGTTTCTTTTTCAAATACAATAGAAAGTTTACTGAGCATGTGCAGTGATGGTAGCCAACAGAAGAGGAAGAGGAGGAGGAGGAAGTCTCAGACCTGCTCACTCTGACAGGTGATCTGTGAGGACTGCATTTGCACAAACTCATCATTGATGAGCAGCTTTAGAGGGGCTTGTAGGGGGGTTTTGTTACCTTAGGACAGAGCCAGGCTAGCTGTTTCCTCCTGTTTCCAGTCTTTGTGCTAAGCTAAGCTAACCGTCTGCTGGCTGTGGCTTCACACACACGAGTTCACACAAGCTTCTCGAGGAAGCAAATCAACATGTTTCCAACACAAAACAAAATAACCTGCTTCTAGGTCATACGTTAGTTTGTCTTGGGGGATATTTTTATTCATATACTGCATGTGGTAAGCTGTATTTTAGGAAACATTAAAGTTACATTACAGTGAAGTGGATCTGTTTAACCTGCTAAACTGAGCCATTAAAGATTTATTTCAGTGTATTATCCTGGGACATGTTTAGTGGAGGTGGTTAGACCCCCGTCTGGTCTTGTGATTAGTTCAATCAGTTAAAAACACTTTAACTACTCCTTAAATATATAGCAACTGCTCTCTTTTCCCCCTGAAGGTTAATGTTGTATTTCATGATAGAAGCGTATACATTTTTTATGATGTTAGCAGTGCGCACTGAAGGCGAGGTAATAAAACACTGACTGTCATGGGACCAACAGGTGAACACGGCATGTTCAATTTCAGCCTTTATGCAGATACAGTAATTCTCCGTCTGACAAAAAAACATAATAATAATAATAATAATAATTAATATATGTGTAATAATAAAAACCATCAACATTCCTGTTCAAGGTATTTTAATATTAACGTTTATGATTTTGTATAAAAATATAAAGAAATCTGATCTTTGTTACCAGTAAGTACAAGTACCAATACATTCTCAACATTTCAAACTAGGTTTTCAGTGACTAATAAAAAACAACTAATATCTTGAACACATTCCAGGATTTTGGGGAAATGTGAACTCAACATTAGCAGACAAATCTTGACATGAACCCATAATGGACTGAAGTCGTGCTGCTGACTTGTTTGTCTCAGCTAAAAGCTAAATAGCAGAATTTGGGTTAAAGAGCTGCATTACAAACTGGCCTACAGGCTCCGATTCCTCAATTAATGGAGGCGGCTGCAGCGGCGTCAGAGAGCGTTTTATCTGGGCCGGGGATTTGGACAGTATTAGTGTAATCTTTCTCTCTGTGACCAACAGCTCCGCTCATCATCTATCCAATACATCCCCAAATCAACAGTGTCACATCTGGGCTCCTGATATCTGTCAGAGACAAGTCACAGCTTCAGCTTCTCCTCTCTTATCCATAGTTTTTATTTGTCATACCTTCACATTTCTTTCCTTATCTGTTGATTTGTGGTTGTTAATCCAACAGAATCACTAGAAAAAGCTGACCTTTGACCTCTGTCATTTTGGTTGCTTGGCATGTTGTCAGTGTGCTACAGGTGTCAACCGGAGGGCTGCGCTTCAACATGTAGCTTCAATACGTTTCTACAAGACAAAACATATTTCTGTCAGCGTGGATATAATTAAAACTGGAAGTACAATAAATAATAAATAATCTAAACACTTTCCTCTGAGTTTAAACACCTTTGTTGCCACAAACACTGATCCAGATCAAAACGATTAGACTATAAAAACACTTTGGCTCAGTATTGTGCTGAGGTTAAACATATAAATCTATAAATAAACCTGGAAACAACCTGCAGATAAACCCCCCTCCGCCTGCAATCAATCAAATCTGTCCAGACCTTCTAATTCTCCGATCTGTGTCCCAGTTTGGCTTCAATCTCTTAAAGCTCCCCTCGTCAGCCCTCCTAACCCCCTCCCACAAGCGTGGTGAATAATTGACGAGCTCTCCCTCCCCTCCCCTCTCCTCTCTGTGTCTCTTTGTGGTGTCTCTCCTGCCCGTGACATCCCGCCTCCCTCGCCACCACCATGTCCAGTTTCCACCAGCTGTTGGCTGCGTGTTGACGACCGTCAGCAGGTAAAACAGACAGGAACACGGGAGCAGCTGCGGGTGAGACAAAACCTTAAACTTTATAACAACGGATGAGTTTTTACACAAATATCCAGGAAATCAAGCAGACGTAGATCTTTGTGTCCTCATCTTTTAACTGCTGCTTTAATGTCTCTATCATCTACTGATCTGAGATTTAGTGAAAGAAAAGTAATATCAGACACTTTGTTCAGGCACTTTTAGCAAAGAGAAAGAAGAGAATAAACAAGTATATTAAAAGTTTTTATTTAGTTGTGTTTTTAATGACCCCCACCCCGATGAAGACCCTGTGCTGCTGCAACCTGTTTGCTTTTAAACCCATTAGTACGCCTGACTGAATAAAGACTAAAATGGGCTAATGTTCTTTTTCTTCTTGCTCTCAGAAGAAAAACAGGTCTTTATTTTCTTCCTCAACTTGGAACTGATTCAGCACCTTTCTTTTGAAAGAAAGTCCTGCTGCACTAGTTGTGTATATTTTTCCTGACTTGTTGAATATAGTTGATACTCTTCATGCAAAACTATCCATGTGAACCTATAGAAATATACAATCTGTGATGAGTCTCAAGTGGCTATTGCTTCGTCTTAAAGGGCCACACGTCTAAAAGGTTGGAAACCACTGTGACACATGAGAATCACTCTCATTTTCTTTTCTTTTGGCTTTTAAATTAAGTGAAGCTGATGCGGAGTGGAGCCATGAAGAATCTGCTGTTTCTCCTCCTGGTGGTGAGGGAGGCGTCCTCCAGGTCTCACAGCAGCTTGTGCGAGCTGGGCTGTGACTGTCGAGGAGATGTGAAGTTCACCATCTGCTCCCGGGCGCACTTCACCCAGCTGCCCAGCAGAGTCCACCCCACCACCGAGCTGCTGGACCTGTCCGACAACCAGATCTCCGTCATCCCCGAACGCTCTTTCAGCAGAAACCGCAAGCTTCGAGTCCTGCTGCTGCAGAACAACAACATCAGCGTGGTGGAGGACGGTGGCTTCTCTCAGCTGGAGTTCCTGCAGAAACTGGACCTGAGCTGGAACCAGATCTCTGTCCTGACTGAAGGTTTCTTCATCGGCCTGTCCTTCCTGACGGAGCTGCAGCTCGCCCACAACCGCCTGATGAGCCTGGACAGCGGGACCTTCCTCCACCTGGACGGCCTAAAGAGGTTAAACCTGACCAGCAACAGCATCCACACCATCCAGGTGAGGTCGTTCTCCTCCATGAGCACCCTGCGGCAGCTCCATCTGGAGGACAACCAGCTCACGTCTCTGAGGAGCGGGGTCTTCTCCATGCTGCGCTCCCTGGAGGTCCTCAACCTGGCCGGAAACCACATCAACGAGACGAAGGTGGGCGTCTTCAAGCCGCTGACCAGCATGACGTTACTCAACCTGGCCAACAACCAGCTGGCCACCATATACTTCAAGACGTTCCTCGACATCCACACCTACAGCACCCACATCCTGCTGCAGGGGAACCCCTGGAACTGCGACTGCGACCTGCAGAGGGTTTTCCTGAAGCTGCGGAACATCCAGAGGATCTTCCTGGATGACTACCACAATCTCACGTGCAAGGCGCCGCCGATCCTCGAGGACTACCGGCTCGTGGACGTGGATACGGAGCTGTGCCTCGCCGAGACGGTCACCGTGCTCATCATCACTGTCACCGTGCTGATAACCGTGCTGGCCACCATGCTGATGGGCGAGAGGACGAGGAAGAAGAAGAAAAAGAGGAAGCACTGGACGCAGCAGGGAGACCTTTCAGATGAGTCGGATTACTGAAACACATCTTTCTTTCTGCTATCTCTGTCTGAAATGTGTTATAACATGTTTAATTACAATCTTTATAAATGATTTAGCATTTTGACTTTCAGGCAACCTTTTTAGGCAACTGTTGTATTCCACAAGAACATCTGCACACCTGGGGAGGGATTTCAGATTTTTTCGAAGGATCTCCCGTCTGCCTTACACCAAAAAGTGTATATATATATATATATATATATATATATATATATTAATTTCTCATCTTAAATGTTTGAATGGTGAATATAATTTTTTTATGTGAATGGATGCGATTCAATTACAGCAGTGTGTGTTTTTAATGTTCCTGCTGTGACTCCAAGTTTGGAAAACATTAAATGAGATGTTGTGACATTTAATTGTGTCTCGTGTCTCATTTAAGACTAAACTGGTGCCAATAGTTTCATATTTTCACATTTTCCAATACCAATGCACAGGATCTGTTTCACTGCCACATGGAAGTCCACAGTGCCCCCTGCAGGTAAAACACGTATTGCAGTGAAAAGCTTTTATGGCATTTGATGCAATTTTCTTGACGTACCAGATGGGTGGGTGGGTTTTTGGTTTTCTGGTAGAATAACTTTCCAAAGACCACCATTACAGGAACATGTTTTCATCTATATTCATTTGTATTCTTAACAAACATCCTGATTTTGTAAGAAAACGTCACTTCTTTGGACAACATGAGCAGTTTGACCTCTTCTACATCATATAACAGAGCTTGGGATTTATTATTATTAATATTATAGTTGCTGTAATATCCCTGTAATATCTCTCTATAGGACGACTACTACAAATGTTGCTCTATTGTGAGTTTAATGTCCTTTATTGTGATTTAATGTGTTATTTTTATACTTTATTGTTCCCACTCACTTTAAAATGAATTAGTGATGTTAATGGAAGTTTCCCCTTTAATTGATATACTGGAGACTTTTAAGTGGAGTCGCTCTGCTCCCTGAATTTAGCGCCAAATGCTACCGGAAATTGACCAAATAAAAGCACAACATTTGAATTTATTTGCAAAGTGGGGATTTCACTATCTGTACACATAAACATCTAACCAACACACATGCAACATACAGGTGACATTGTGCTGGGATAAATATTTTTGTATAATAAATTATTTGTATGATTTTTTAAATTAAATAATCAATTCATCCTTTGGTCCATAAAAGCTCTGAAAATAGTGATCATGACTGTAAGTCAAAGAAAAGAAGCAAATCTTACATTTGAGAGGCTTGAAGCAGTGGGTTTAAATATTATTTAAGTTACAAATGAATTATCAAAATAGTCTTTAAATCGAGTAATCACTCATTCAGATAATTATTTCAGCTCTAGTTATAATTATATGTAATTAGGAAATACAACCTTTTTTTAAACTTACAATTGACAGCAAAGGGGGGGGGGGGGAAATCATTATATTGTATATTTTCTTATTATTAAATAAACATTCTTCCATTAATAATATAACTATACAGGTAATATACAACAAACACACAACTTTTATTGTGAAAGCGCCGAGCGGAAGCTGCAACATCCATCATGGCGGACTTGACGGTTGTGTGTCAGGACAGGTGGAAGCTGCTTGACGAGCTGCTGCTGTTCTCTACACAAAGAGCAGCGCCGGAGAAACACTTTAAATTCACATTAACATAAAAACATGAATATGTTACGATACATTTAAACATTGTCCTTAAATTTAAATTCTTATTTATGACCGGTTTTGTGTGAAAAATATCCGACCGACGAGAGAGAAATTCAACAGAAACTGCGCAGTCATAGTTTAATGGGAGCGGTGACCTGAGCAGGTAAGAAACTCATTTTTCATTAAATTGCGTTTTATTCTACGTTGAGTCTTTATAAAATGCTTTAAAATTGAGGTTACAAGCGGTAAATTGACAGCAGCTACATCGTTATAGTCTTTTCCTGCTTATTTTTCCGGTTAACTTTGTTTATAAATGACTATAGCGCCATTTTAGATAATTTACTTAATTTCTCGCTTTTACATGTATTGAATTTGGTTTGTTTCACGTCTAAAATAAAGTATTGCTTTGTTCAAGATACCAATTACTTCCGCATAGGACCGTCAGTGACGGACAGACGGGTTTCAAACTGTGGTCCGAGGACCTTCAGCGGTCGTGGCGGCTCATCTAACCGGATGCCATTTCACTGATGTTTCATTGACTATACGGTAGTATTATATTCTTATAATAATAAATAAAGTTTATTGATCACACTTGCTTTCACGAACAGTTTCAATGTCCTCATGGCGTCGTACTTCGTTTCAAACTGGGGTGTGGGACCTCCAAAGTCCCTGAAGGGGACTGACCATATGAGACCAGGTCTAGATTAAAAATCACTAACTAGTCTCGTTAAAAATGCTCTGGATTAAGAGACACGTTAAACCCAGTTTCAGATTTGTGAAACCTTTTTATTTTATTTGTGGAGAAAAAAAAAATGATTTCACTGCTGTTGTTTAAAGAAATAAAATATCTATAAATGTCAAAATGTTAAGGCTTTTAGTGCGAGGTTTAATACAATCGTTGCCTAAATAAGATGTTAAAACATTTAAATCCTGTTGTATGTGTGCCTGTTTCTTAATTAGCAGTTCTGTTTTGGACGGTAAACATCTCTATTAACATCATTACTGCCTAATAAAGCCATTTAATGAGCCTGTAGTATTTAAAGCTCACCAAATGTTCCTCTAAAGAGACATCTATTTATATTCGTATTGGCTGTTTGAGTAATGCCAGACAAAAAGAAGAATTGATGTTGTGAATCATTTTAAGGTTGTTTTCACGTGTTCTTTTAAATACAGATTTAATTCTCGTGTTTGGTTTCTTGCCAGACATAATTGTGGTTGGCATAGCAGACAAAGCTCCCTGCTGGAGAATATAATTTGGTTATAGCATAAAGCTGGTGCCACTCTCACCCTCATTTCCTTATCTTCCAGACATGCCAGCTGACGACAAGGTTGCCATCCTGACAGACGATGAGGAGGAGCAGAAGAGGAAATATGTGCTGGCTGAGCCCTTCAACACCCTGTCGGTGGAGCGGCAGGCGGGCGTCTCTGCAGCGCCGCCGCCCTCCTCGGACACGCTGCCTGAGCAGCCGCCGCCCACTAATCCGGACTCCATAAACTGCTGCCAGAGGATGTGCCTCCGCATCAACACCCACCTCCTCGTCTCCAAAGTCTTCTACTTCTTCTTCTACGCTGCCTACGGCTCTCTGCACCCTCTGCTGGCTGTGTACTACAAGCAGCTGGGCATGTCGGCCAGCCGCAGCGGGCTGCTCGTCGGCATCCGCTACTTCATCGAGTTCTGCAGCGCCCCCTTCTGGGGCGTGGTGGCCGACCGCTTCAAGAAAGGGAAGCCCGTCCTGGTGTTCTCTGTTCTGTGCTGGTTGGTGTTCAACTGCGGCATCGGCTTCGTCAAACCAGTTGAGATGAGCTGTGAGGAAAAAGTCACTGCTCCTCTGACGACAACAGCGGCGCCCCTGACGACGACTCTCCCGCACGGTAACGTCTCGCAGCTGAGCAACTCCACCAATCACACCAGAGGTCGCCGGAGCTTTCTACACCTCCCTGAGCTTCCTAAGCTCCTGGACTCCTACGTCAGCGTGCTCCACAGGCGAGAGCGAAGCGTAGACACCAACACCACTTCAGCTCCCTTCAAGCCAGCTAACACCACCCAGCAAACGCCAAACACCACCCTCCCCACCACAACCCCCACCTCCCCTGCTCCAACCAAAGCCAAGGAGTACCAGATCGTCTACAACAAAGACCAGGTGGAGTCTATCTTCCTGCTCATCCTGCTCGTCATCATCGTGGGCGAGTTCTTCAGCGCTCCTGCCGTCACCATCGTGGACACCGTCACCCTGCAGTACCTCGGTAAAGCTCGCGACCGTTACGGCCTGCAGAGGATGTGGGGCTCGCTGGGCTGGGGTCTAGCCATGCTGCTGGTGGGCATCTGGATCGACCACACACACATCAAAGTCTTAATCGATGGCTTGGGCTGCGCCGTCCCCGACTTCCACAACTACCAGATTGCCTTCATTGTGTTTGGCGTGCTGATGGGCCTGGCGTTAATCGTTTCCACTCAGTTTTACTTTGAAAAAGGTGGCGACTACCAGCATGAGCTTCCAGAGGGGGTGGTGGCAGAGGTGGACGGCCTAAGAGCGTTACCCGAGTCCTCGGACCAGACTCCTGTCGGCTCTGACGCCGTGCAGCAGTTCCACTACAGCGACCTGCTGAAGCTCCTCTGCAGCGTGCGCTACAGCTCCGTCCTGTTCGTCGCCTGGTTCATGGGCTTCGGCTACGGCTTCGTCTTCACCTTCCTGTACTGGCACTTAGAGGACCTGAAGGGGACCACCACACTGTTCGGGGTCTGCTCCGTCCTGAGCCACATCTCCGAGCTCGGCGCCTACTTCACCAGCCACAAGTTGATCGAGCTGGTCGGACACATCAGGTAAGACCATAGACTTTATCTAAAGATGGCCGACGTGTCTCCACTTCCTCCCACTGCACAAAAATGAAACCAGAATATCCCGGATACGGGCGCCGCCATCTTGCGCTTGTGATTTGGAGTCTGCGCAGTAGTGTATCGAGGCCCTGTTGTGAGCACACTCACATTACATCTCCTTTTTATAGCATCAGATAACCAATCAAAACCACATCTATCGGAAAGATTAACATCTGCGTGATGAGAACCACTTTTTAAAAATGAAATTAGTTTATTGGTATAAAAGAGATGCTTTAGTGGTTGTTCCTCATCCTGTTCTAAGAATCAAACACTTTAAAGAAATACCAAAAAGCTTTAAACCTGGAAACACTGACTACAAATCTGAACTTTGCCTCCAGTCTAGCCTGATCTTGAACTACTTAAAGCATCTTTTTCATCCAGTGCTTCAAACTGAGCCGTCAAATCCCCCACCCTGCAGCAGCAGCAGTGCATGTTTGAGACAAAGCTGACATTGATGACTTCACAGGCAGCGAGGACATTTGAGAGCGTGGTGTTAGATTTCGGCTGCGAGGCCTCCAGGCTGCACCTCTGAACCTGCACAGGAAACACACGTCGTCTCTGCTGTTGACTCTGAAACAGCTCCTGGGTCAACAGGAGGGGAAGTTAAAGGAGCATTGTAAGAGTTACTAATTAAATACACCTGCAGCTGTTATTTATGAGCCTCATTAACTGATGTCTACTGGTTATCACTCTTCAGTGTGTTCATTTTATTTTTAGAGGCCTGAAGAGTTAAAAATAATAGAGGAACGTCTGACAGAATAACCATCATTTTGTGCAGCAGATGCTTTTTTCTTTCTGATTTCTTTTCTGGTAATTATCTCATGACCCCTCACATTTATCCTACGGCCACTTGTGAGGGTCCTGACCCCCAAGTTGGAAACCAAAGTTGAGTAAACTGCCAAGTACTAAAAGTTAATTATTTTCCCAGCCAAATTCATAATTTTGCTAATTTTATATAGGATTTTATTGCCTTAGGACAGAGTCAGGCTAGCGTTTCCCCCTGTTTCCAGTCTTTATGCTAAGCTAAGCTAACTGACTGTTGGCTGTAAATTCATATTTAGCATACAAACATGCAAGAATAAGCACTCCCCAAAATGTTAAACTCATCCTTTAAACATTAAACTCATCCTTCCCCATTGAGGGACTAATAAAGGTTTATCGTATCTTATCTGATAAGAAAGGGTATTGAAAAAAAATGTGATTGACTTTATTACAGTATATTTTATAAACATAATACAGTACAACAGCTGTTACAGTCAGACAGAAATCATATCTGTCTTACTGCATGTCATTCTGCACGTTACTCTCACGCTGTGTGTCAGGATGTGACACTCTGCTGCAGACACACTTCCTGTTTTTACTGGAAAGTCTGAGCCAGAGCAGAAACATGTCCTCTGACTTCTTCTAGACAAGAGGACGTTAATAAGTTACCTGCAGGCTGCAGGTGTCCGGTGTCCACGCTGTCCTCACAGCCTGTGTTAAACTACCTGTCAGCCGTGGAAAGATCATCTGCTGCCGCTTCACTGCTGTTAGCAGTTTACACTCAATCCACCACCGAAAATAGTCCCCAACAAATGCACTTTTTCCTCCCGTTTGTTTGATAAAAATGACAGTGAGCAGCTGTTTTGGGAAATTACTGAACGTTATTTCTAACAGTATTTCTATTTCTTTGCCTTTTGTGGTAATACATTTAATATTTGGGGCGTTTTAGGACTGTTTATTCAACAACAAAGCAACTTAACTTGGACTTTATGGAGGTATGACAAATGTAATCAGTTTTTCCAGAAAATAAAGGGAAGACTATTAGATTCTTCTAACCTTAGAGTAAATATCCATCAACATTATAAGTCAATGTTACCTGATGATACCTGCCCTCCAGTGTATGTCAACTGTTAACCTTGTTAGCATGCCTTGTTTGAATTATTGATAACAGCTTTATCTTGCAGTTAGCAGCTTTTATTATCATCTGTGGGAAATGCTAACAGGAGCTGCGTGAGTAAATGACCACTGGTTTGAATCCCTTAATCATCAGGGAGAATCTAAAAAAGAAGCTCCCATTAGTAAAGAAGCTGCTGTGGATTTTAAATAACTTCAGGGAGAGATCATTCAGCCATGCATCATCTCTATTTCTGTGTGTGTGCTCAGCAAACACTGAACAAACACTGAAATAATCTTGTCTGGCGATGAACACACAAATGTTTTGAGGGTGTGTCGTGCTCACTTCAGCTTGTTTGTCCCGGTGTTGCAGCTGGTGAAGATGGAGCTCATTGTAATTACTTTATATACGGCTGGCCAGCTTGTGAGTTTGCCCTCTGATCAATAAAGTTTCAATCTATAATTAAAGCTGCAAGCAGTGTTGAAGGGGCCCTTGGCAACGTGCGCAGGTCGGGGCGTGCTGGAAGCGCGTTTGAGAAGGTTCACAAAGCTGAAACGATTGTCTCTCAAAGCTTACTTCTAGTTTCCAGCAGGGGGCGCCACGTCTAGGACCGAATATTGTCACA
>JAVQJD010075943.1:0-14188 GCA_036023655.1 Nannoperca australis
TGGCTGGTTTGATTTTGGGTTAGCTTAGTTGGTTTAAGTTGGCCTGTTAGTTGTGGGTTTTGACACTCATCCATACATGCAAGACATTACTGATACACTGAAAGAATTGATTGTTTGGTTTCTTAAATAAATTTGTTATTATTTTGGGAACAATGTGTGATCTCCACCTTCTTTTGTCCTTCCTTGAACTGGGTCGTGACAATATATATATATATATATGAATAAAGTAATTCTTCCTTGACTTTTACTGTGAGATGGTTTAGGTTTAACTTAAGTTAAATAACATTACCTGATAGCTCTGTACTTGTCTTTCCTTCTAAATTAAACATCTACATATTTATCTTTTGTCAGTCCAAGGCTATGCGTTGTGACTGAGGGTTAACACTGTAGCATACATGAGCATAAAATTCATGAGTACACACATTCTTACAGACAATTGTGAGAAAGTGTTTTCATGGTGAAACACCCTCATTCGTACAAGTGGGCTGCACCAGAACAATGTAAGTTTACACACCCTGTCTGTGTCACTCTGTGACCTCCGGGACCCCTGTCCCCCGTGACTGCCTCTCCTACCCAGACTGGATCCCTACTACACCACTCCATCGGTGACCCCCATTCATTTGGACCGACCCTTCTTATCAGGTCTGCCAGTTTTGGCTGTCGCACACAGATGCGTGTAACCAGCCCCTCCTCTCGTCTCCTCTCCACCTCCTCCACTCCACTCTCTCTCAACCACACACATGTCAAATTTCTCCATTTTCCTTCTCATGCATTCACACACATGTGAAACCACATGCAACGAGAAACCACGCTGACTCGATGTTCATGTACAGTGCAGAGAGCAGAGTCGAGTGTCAAGGCCTCAGATTCAGCACGCAAGGCCAAGAAATCAGACCTTGCGGAGGGTGATTAATACAGCAGAAAGCACGGGCTTAGTGAAAGGCCACAGCATCCAGAGAGCATTCCAGCCATGCTCTGAGCAACGGTGCTCACACACACACACACACACACACACACTGACTGCCAAGACAGCTTTCGTGACTGCTTCCTCTGGTCCCTGTACGGTTTCACATTCAACCCACAACGTTTGATCATGTAAGCCTGCAACATACTCACATCACCATACCTAATTAACAACGAATGGTGAGGGGAGACACTTACACGCACACAAACAGACAATAGCAAGTACAGTACATACCGCCCTGGCACAAAAAACACACTCTTGAGCAATATGACCCCTTACTCATGTATGGATTAACAGTGCTGCCTGTCAGACACACACAGTTGCTCTTTGGCCGGGTACCACACACGGTGACCACTTGGTAACGTACTCACACTCTCTGCAGGAGAGCACAGCACAGTCAAACTTAGTAGAGAAAGTGACATATGAATGGAAATGAAAAGGAAAACAAACACATCACATAAGTGAACTCCTTTATTCGCTGTATGGGAGGACTGACAGTACAGGAAGATGTTTACAACACAGATAACGACTACTCCAGGCTCCGATTTCATTTCAGGAAACTTGTTGCACCCAATGATTGGTTTCTATCAAAACAGCAATCTGACTCGGAGAAGAGGAAAATCGACGGGGTGAGAGAGAGAGAGAGAGGGAGGGAGAGCTCTGACATCTTCCTGACACTTTAATGACTGCCTGTCTTCACTGCAGCATGTTGACAAGTTTCACCTCAACAGACTGTATCTCGCTCTGTCTCTTGGCCCTGGGGCTTTGGGGTTTTGGCCAACCTCAGTGTGAAAATAAAACATGCCGTCACAGCCAGCCCTGGTCTAATGAGACTTCAGAGCAACCCCCAGAAAATAGATAGATTTTGCATCATTATAAAGTAAAATGATTTACTCAAAACTTGTATAGCTGTATTGCTCAGAGCCCAGGACATGCCTACTGCTCTACATGCAGCAGCTGGTACAGTCTGATTAGCTCCATCGTTAACTTAATGAAGCTATTCCTGCCTCGATATGATGGATTAACTTGGAGGGAATGGAAAAAATATGCTAGCTAAGATGTAGGAGGATATCTGTGTTTTTAAGCCTCTGTGAGTCTGTCCAGTTATGGGTGCAGCAGGTTATTCAGCAGCAGGAAAACAAAAAGATCTGGCAGGCCCCAGGGAGAATAAACAAGGGGTGGGCCAAATTATGGGTGCTAAAATGTGGCAGAGAAAGGTGGTTTCTTTATGCATGTTTACTGTCTAAAAATACAGCAATGCCATCCCAAAGGACTACGTGCCCGCAGAGGTATCCGTGCCAGCACCTTTTATATAAAGCATCTTCTTTTAACTTGTGAAGTGTAATGAGGATCCTGAAACGTTCAATTACAGATTTTCTACTAACGAGGTAAACAAAGCATCAAACGCAGCTCAAAACAAAGCTCTTGATGAGGAGTTTGTCGTCAGGTAATAATGGATGTCTGTCTCTGAAGTTACGGGGGCAGAAGGTGTTGACAGTGTTAGTGTTTTCCTTGAGAGAGCAGCGCTGGTGTTTTCCCATATTTACGTCAGTATTTACGCATGTGTGTCCAGGTCCTCTGAGAGGTTTACATATTGATGGTAATAGGATAACTCTGGCCTCTACCAGCAGAGAAACAGGTGCTTATCTTGTCAAAGCTGTTGTTCTAAGCCAACCTCTGACCCCTGGTTAAGAGCCAATTGAGAAATTAAAACAAGAAATTTGCACGCCTCCGCTCCCTTCCCCACTTTTCGCTCCTCTCTTTTACACGTGCACTCACAGGCACAAAAATGCATGCATGTGGTAAAGGTCAGCCAGATGATGAATCATTTTACAGCAATTTCCCAGTATCCTTTGCTGGTGTTCTGCAACCCAGCTTGCTGAAGAGAGCAGTAACTAAGAAGAAAAAACTGGAGTAAAGAGAGGGACATGGAGGGTGTTTTACCCAATACTGGACACACAGGGTTGAGTTTGGGGTTTCTGGAGTAATGTGGAGGAAGTGAAGATCGAGGGGTGTGAGGGGGAGTGGACGGGGAAAAGCTCACCGCTGTGTGGGGTCTGTCTCGCGTGCGTTCACCACTGGGGCCTGGGTTATTGATTTTCAGGCATAAAGCGGGAATATTGTCCAAGGTTTTACTTTGCTCTGCAGAGCCTGCCATGTTCTTTACAATAAGCCTCCTCCAATTACACGTCTCTCTCTGACAGATAGACTGACTGAGCAACTGTGTTATTAACAGTGAGTCTATTCATTCCACTTTCACAATAAAAACAAATCATTGAAAACACAGTTTTTCATATTGTTGTTGCATGGCTCTGACATTTCAGGTTACAAGCATTTCAATACAACTTCAATGTAGCTTTATGATATTACAGTAATTAAATGTTTCTTTTTTACTCTAAATGTTTTTAAAAGCTCTACACAACATGTCTACATGAAATAATGTTTAATGCTGCAACAACTTGCAAATAAATATCATTTGATCACGTGTGCTCTGCTATGTACACTGCTGTTCTTGTATTTTATGTCTTTTGTAGCTGTCATTACACCTGCCCAACTGCAGATGAACATTAGCCAAGACAGGTAAACTCACATTTACAGGAATGTCCATTAATATGCAGTGTCCCTTCAACTTTAAACTGTATGAATAAATAAACATATTACCTGCAAAAATACTCACAACATTTTATCACTGTAATGGTCATATCTAACATAATTAGATTATAGTCTCCCTGTTATCATTTTTAGAAAAGTTGGTCTAGTTATCAGGTTGAGAGTATGCTAGTGAGCTTCCTTACCTCTTATCTTGTCATTGTACCACTCACACCACACATATAACGCAGACACAAGCATACACACAAATGCTTGCCGACATCAACACTCCTTCACATATGCATAAACATGGATGCATAAACAAGCAGCTGGATAAGCTGAAGGAAGTGCTCAGGCAGACAGAAAGAGACACGCAGTACCGGCTGAGAACTTAATTATATGAGCGCTGGATATCAGTTACTTTGAAAACTAAAGTGAAACTCACAAGCAAAAAAACACCATTCAATTTAGGATGCAACAATTCAAAGAAACACAAAACACCAGTGCATCGCAATCAAAAGACATTTTCTCTATTTATTTTGTTCGGAAGAGTGCTATATAATGATTCTGTGGGTGATGTGAATGACATCAATCATGCACTACTTCATAAAAACCCTTTTACAGGGACATGAAAGTTAAACAAATGAAAGCAGTCCAGTGTTTTGCCGCTCAAAGAACGTGATGAAAAATACGTGGCCATGCGGCAGATACTGGGGGCCAGGAATAACAGCATGAGGTTAAAAAAGAAAGCTCTCATATTCATGTTTTAACACATCTTCTTGGCCTCAGCTATTGACTGCTGTGAGTTTCCCTCCAAAAAGCCACATTTGGAATGTGCAGCAGCCTGGCCGACAACCTCTGGGCAGGCCTCAGGCCACAACTGTGGCTCTGAAAATGATTCAAACAATTACGAAACAATTAAGAAATAAATGACAGCTGAATTGATTTGATGATTTGTTTGATGCCAATAAAATACTAATGCATAATTTTTGGCATCATGACGAGAATATATGGGCAGGGTTTGGCACATCAGGACTGATGTGAAGTACAAAGAAACTAGGAGAACAACTTACTCTAAAATCATCTGCACTCTCTGATAGTCCATGTTACAGAAGTGGACATGAGTATACAGTTTAAACCCATCAGAATATGATAGAACAGTGTCATTTTTATTAATCCTAATAAATAATCCCTTGCCAAAATAACTTTTCCTCTTTTGTGGTTGTAAATATTTAACCCTGCCTCCTACAGAAAGAAGCTCTCAAGTGTTTGGGGTTTGTTAAACCAAGCCTGTGTGTCTGCCCAGTAATCTTCAGGCTGAAGAGAGCTGTGGAACGTAGAGAGTCTGCCCTGCTGCAGCCCGAGGGCTCAGGGCAGATCTGGGATTGAGGTTGATAATGAGCAGGGGGATAAAGTAGAGTTATAGAGGTCTTATCACCCTGAGCCCCCAGGTCACACGGCACTGCTGGTGGTCACAGGCTCCTTAATCATTACAAAAAACTCACAGCTCTACTCAGCAAACAGGTATTAGTTGGATTTGAAGATATGAGTCTGCTGGAAAACTATGGCTCCTTGACAATGATAATAAATAACTGGAAATATGTCGTCTTTATGTGAGGATTGAAAGCATATATATATATATATAGTTTTTTCACAGCATTATATATTTTATTTAACTTTTTTAATTTCACAAAATTTCTCCAAAATATGACCATCAATTTGATTGTGCTTCCCAGCGGAGCTGTAGGGAGTCTTGAGAAAAGGTGGCTTGACTCCTCTGGTTAGTTGGGTGCTGCACCCAGTCAGGGTGAGCTGTGTGGGGGTCACAGAGGGAGACAAAGATGAGTGTGGTGTGGGGTTAGCCAGACCTCAGGCTGTGATTTGTTGAAGTACATCAGACGGGAGTTGACCAGAATCTGAATAAATCACCTCAGTGGCACCAGTGACAAAACCTTGATAATGCCCCTATTTAAAGTGCATTAGTGCGCCCCTAAGCTGGCATTTAATAATGTGAGCCAATAAGTGGACCAATTGATTAGCTGCTTTTTAAGAGAGAAGAGTCACTTTTTATTTTAAAGATCCCCTTTTAGACATGTTTTAAGACATAAAAGAAATGCTCGGCTTGAAATAACTGATAAGGTTTTTCCCCAAAAAAATGTATAAACTAGTTCACTCTTAAAAATATATCTACACCTTCTACTTCCCTCATTTAATCTCCGAATTTCCAAATGTCTGATTTTTTAACCAAAGTTTGACTGCTGGACACAAGATGTCTCCTACTTAACTTAGAAGTCAATTCTTAGTATATGCATACTGTAGGCCTCAGGTTTCCACATCACACTTGATAAGTTGCATACTGGGCTGTGATTGGTTTCCAAACTGTTTGTCATGTCATAAAATCATGCTCTAACACACTCGTCTTAAACTGAAGTTGAGCACAGACAAACTTTCCTCCTTCAGCAGACCGATTAAAAAACTGCTTCCTCATGTCAAACTCTGCACGTACATCAGTGAAGGTCCAAGAACATCTGAGTGACGTAACAATAAGCAGCACACTTTTTGGAGCAGAGCGGGACATTAAGCCAGCTTCCTCAACAGGAAGATGAAGAAGAAGAGCTTCCCAGCAAACTTGCGATGTTGCATAATGCAAAGTTGACTTTGCAGTCAGGGAATAGGAGGTCAGTGTAACAGTGCATCAAGCACAATCCCAGCCAGTATGAGACAAGCCAGTATTGTCTTACCATTACTATTCTTACTGCAGGTCGGCCACAGACACAGCAGCTGATGAAAAGATTGATTGGAGGAGGTTAAAAAGCCATTTGATACGGCTGAGTTTGATTTAATGGCGTGTTTTGGGATTAAAACAGCATCAGCAACAGCGGGCCAGAAAGCGAAGTGGCTGAAAAGGAACAGAGCTGCTTTCTGCTGATCACTATTATTTCACTTATTAGGTTACTTTCTATTAGCCTTCTATTAGAAAAAAAAGTAAAAAATCGGATTATTTTTCACGACAAATGCTATTAAGGACAAGCAGCAGTAGTTCATCAGCGTTTCCATGACAACAGTAGTGAAAACAGGAGCAGGCCTCCACTTCTTCCCTCATGTCAGTATGTATCCCATTATGGTTGTACTGTGCGGACAGAAGAGCTCTGCCTGCTCGCCACAGCTTTATTTATTTTACTGTCTTTCATCTGCAAACGACTACCAATCTGCATCAGAGGGAAATCCACTCTGTGTATCCCATAGGTGTCATTTAGGATTGATTCCCTGGAATTAGCAGACGTCAAAGTGGAACCATGTGGCTGTCTGTCTGTCCATCTGTCTGTCCCTACCAACACCTGTGATAAGGCTCAATAGACACGGAGAAATGTATCACTGCCTTTGGTTATCCACACATTAATTATGGCCTCCGGTGATCCACTGAAAGTTCACCTCTTGAGTTTCTGTCACTATCTGTTAAATATTAAGGCCAGAAGTGATAATAGGCAAGAAGAACTT
Source organism: Nannoperca australis (assembly GCA_036023655.1). Lineage (NCBI taxonomy): Eukaryota > Metazoa > Chordata > Actinopteri > Centrarchiformes > Percichthyidae > Nannoperca > Nannoperca australis. Next base: position 7,052 of record JAVQJD010075943.1, read on the forward strand.
CCATCCAAATCTGAGATAAACGCTTCAGAGGCTCCTGTGTTAATGCCAGATTAACTAGTTTTCCCTTTACTAAAGCATCCCTAATGAAGCTTATCCACTTAACCAAAAAGAGATCGCTGCTGCTTTGCCTTGATTCAGTAAAGAAAAAAATTCTCTCTGTGGTACAAAACCAAATGTCCAAATCCTGCCCTAAGAGACAGCAGTGTAAACACACTCATCAGCTCTACTTTTTTCTAGATGGAGTGTTTTTTTGTAAGCATGCGTGAGCTCCTCTGGTTCACATGACCTCTTCAGAAAAACTGATAAATCAATTTGAATCCACTTTTAGCCCGGCAGAAATCCGAGGTCAAACAGAGATAACTGTGCTCCAGCATTTAAGACCATCACAGATCTGACCCAGGCCATTATTGATTGATCATCTTTGAGTAATAGTGGCTACTTATTTAGATACGAAGACAGTATGAACAGTGATCCATAACCCTTTGGTTGTTGGAGAAATCGTATAACATTGAAGTAAACAACAGGACCACCAACAGCTTCAATATTGCTGAATTTATCTTCGCTGTGTTTATCATGCGAGTCTCAACACCACCACAGAAAAACTGGGAATTCCTCATAGGGTCCTTAAGTGGTTCTTTACTCTAATTCTGGCAAGGAGTGAGACTTTTGAGGCTTAATTTAACTCCAACAAAGTGGTTTCACACATAAAGAATTTGTACGAAAAATATTAATAAAAATACTTTCTATTCTGTTTTTGCCGGGCCTCTCACTGTTTACCATGTAATTTTAGGCTGCTTGTTTAGCATCATCTTCACTTTTACGCAAAGAAACTCTTCACAATGAAAGCTGTTGTTAAAAGAGTCCAATTTAAAAACAGAGTCCTGTAATTTCTTAAATTTTTTGTATGTGTCATTTCTTCACAGATTGATTCCTGACTTTTAGGTTAGATTAGATGATACTTTACAACAATGTTGCACGGGGAAACTGGAAAACTAAAGCAAGTACACCATACATCAGAGAAAAACTGGCTCAGATAAGACCAGAAGAAATATAAACAGGCACCACCACCAGTTCCAACCTGCATTCAGTGATTACTACTACTACTACTACTGTAATGAAAATAGAAAACAAATAGTAATTCCAATATTAAGATTATGTCTAAAACACTGTAGCAGAAGAATGTATTGACACAATGATTTGAAATAGATTATGAATAAAGTAAACATTTATTTTCAAAATATTTCAAAAGAAAAAAAACAGGCTACATATAGCATGAAACATATAACGATAACAGAGATACAGTATGACAGCAAAATGCAATGTAGGAACAATTATTGCATAAAACACTCAATATTACATTAAAACATCTAAACCTCTTTAGTAACATACAAATGTTTGTATGGGACACAGAACACTGTACACTTTCTACATAACGTATTTCACTTTGTGGATAGAACTTCCTAAATCTGAACACAGATGTAAGGATTTGGATTATTGGAAATCTACATTGTGTACAATCATTTCTATAATGTGTAGAAATTAGCACTGCAGGTACTCATTGATAAGGACAGTACCATCCTGACACTGGGGTTGTTGAACAAGAAGCACATAGTCTGGTGGCTGCAGTGGCCGGAGCCCACAGTGCTCACAGTAAAATACATGTCTGACCTTTGTTTAAGGATCAGTCAGTTTAAGCATATTGTTCCTAAAATTGGCTTAATTGGTTTTGTCTTCTTTCTTTTTTTAAACATGGCATCGCAGATGTTTTCGACTGCATGAATTTACATTTTCATTTCATTGCTACATGCAGTCATTCAAGCAATTCTTCCTTCATTTGGTTGAAAGAGAAACCGAGACAGAGTGGGCTGATCTAACATGAAACATCTGCCACCTGATTGATTCCTCAATCAAATTGCCCATAGCAACGGCTCGAGCTCGGGCTTTTAAAAGAGCTATTTCACCTTAATACATGGCCCATTACCAAATGGCCATTCATCACATTAACCCTACCTCTAGAGAGCTGCCAGTGTCTCCGTCAGTACAGTGCCACAGTGCTCTCTGTCTCCAGTCAGGACACACTCAGCAGCATGTCCACTTTGCCATGACTGTGTTTACCTCAAGAATACACAAACGCAGCCTGCCACAGGCTCTATTAAAGAAACGAGAGGAAACCTCTGCTGATGTACAGAACACAGACTGATTAACCCCCTCATGTTATATACGGAGATATTGTACTTCATGTGCCTTATTTGTCATTTTGCAGGTTTTACAGTGATGCAAAATAGTGCATTATTATGTATTGAAAGGCAAGGCTTTTGCACTCTACATGCAGTTTGTGTTTTCTCCCCTGTCCATGTGAACAACCATGATCTCTCTGATGAAGATACAACACTAAAGGTTGGTACTAAATGTTCCAGAGAGGATACAAATGCAACAATCAGCGCACTGTCATAAAAACACAGACAACTATATTTTAAAAATGTACAAAAATAAACACTTTTGCCAAACCTTTAATTAGCATGAAGCCGTGTGCTTTAGCTGGAATTAAGGAGACTCTGGCCCAGCTGTGGTCAGCCTGATTACTTAATAATATGGTGATAAACACAACTATCAATCAAAGCCCCTGACAGGACTTACAATTCAGGAGAGATCGGCCAAAATAAGAGCCACTGACTCTGTCATTGTGGCGGTGTGTATGGGGGTGTGTAACAGGATATTCGCTGCAGTCAGCAATGAAGTTACTTGCACCAATGTAATGACGGAAAGAAATAAAGTGTCACTTTTATTTACAGAGCACAACTGCTGTAACTACAGCTGTCTCTTGAAAACAACAGTTGCGCAATCGAAAATCTAAAGTTGCTGAGGAGGAGGACGACAATGACACTATGTTTGAAACACCGGTCTTAGCCACGGTAAACACATCTTACAGTACACTGAACATAAAATCCTCTGGAGCGCAATGCAACACGTGTCCAGTGTGGTTCACACTGTAAGGATACTGTAAGATCACTCATTCACATGTATCACATTTTTAATGCAAGTTTTCTTTAGTATGTTGTATTTTTGAGGCCACAAAGTATACAGTCACATGTAAGGCACACCAGTTACTGTCAATATAAAGTGATGCACAGACTGTTGTATGATGTGTAAGATGGAGATGTTGAAAACGTAATGTCAAGACAGTTTAAGGGATGACTGTACAGAGCTAAGCACCATGTCTGCCTCTTTAATAAAATCTCTATATCTACCTATCTACCTATTTTATTAAAAACTATACCGTTACAATCACTTGTGACTTTGTGATCTCTACAATCTTTAATGTATTTGGCGTGTTTTTGAAATCTTATTCACAAACACAAATATCACTGACTCTTGCTGGCTTGCTTTCATCAAACCTGTTTGTCATTTAAACATAATATAAACACATCATATCATAATCTTACAAACACAAGTATGGTAATTGTATAGACTTCTACACTTCTGAACTTGGTGTGCCCTGGGTGTACAATAGGGCTTTCAATTGTTTAATTACTTTATTATTTTACATTTTTCTTTTGCAGGAAATCATAACCAGAAATTTAAATTGTGGATGAAAATTAAATGATTCAGGTTTTTTTTTATTTTATCTTAATATCAATGTAGTGTATCAAAGATAATTAAAGAAACCTGAAGCTTGGAATATGTTTGACAAACTCTATATTTCATTAGTGCTAAGTGCTTATCATATCATACATACATTTAATTTCTATGGGGTTAAAAACCTCGTAACCTTTCTATGACCTTTAAATTAAGTTAAGCAAGTTGATAATCTCCTTGTAACTGACAAGAAAACGCTTTCTGAAAACATTTAAAGAAATGAAATGAAATTTGTTTTCATCAAGCTGAAAACTGTTTATTATATAGTGGAAACATGGAAAGCATGGAGACACAGGGTTTTCATTCTATGACAGTGAATTGTGTGTTTTACCTGCCTTGATTAGAAAGCAACTGGATGTGATCAACACTGTATATCTAATACGACTTTCTATTCTTTTGATGAATTATTATAATTTGAAATCATCAGTACAGCCGTGGTAGACCAGGCGCACACATACACCTCTCCTCTTGTTTTGGGATCTTGCTGCAATCACACTTTCCCCCCCGTCAACAGTCTATGGTGCTACAAATGTTGTTTTCTGTTGGTCGAAAGCTGAAATGACGTGAAATAAGCTCTGGCTCTGAGAGGTAAATCACTGCAGCGCTGGGGGACTGCAGCTATTCTCTCTCACCTCGCCACTTTTAGCAGACCGTGGCTGATTTCCTTCCTTGCGTGACTCCGGAGTGTAAACACACAGCAAGAGTGACTCATCACTATTTCTCACTTCCATGGTCTGATATAAACACGTGAAGGGGTCAGGTGTCATTTTGGGGCGGCGAGTGGGTGGGTGGGGGGCCAGTATGTCTCCCCATAAGACATCTTCCATTCTCCAAAGAATTCAGAGCTTCCTGTGGCCAAAGCCGCACGCTTGCCCACTCCAGTCTGGAGGAAGGAGAAAGAGAAACACAGTTAGAAATAGAGAGAGGGAAGGACAGGACAATTTGAGTGATAGATTACCTTCTCTGCCACGCTGCTCTTCAGCAAAATGGAAAGAATGCAGTTGTGATGAGCCTGTATTTCTTTTCACCCCAGACAGAACAAGAAAAAGAGTGATGGGTGCAGACACGATAGAGCGGATAAAGTTGGGCTCAGTTGTGTGGCATAAGTTAACTTTCTTCTAGTGGCAAATTGATTTATAAGTCATGAAACATTGTTTAAACGCGCCTGCCAACTTGTCTTTTGGGCGGATTGGCACTTTGTTAAAATAGCATGTCTAAGACAGTCCTGATCAGCACTTTGCCCTCTTGAGCCCTGCGTTATTGCAGGGTAGTCGGGGTGGAAGGGAGGGATAGCCACTTCCTTTCAGGCCCCAATCTGAAGAAGGGCCAAACACAGTCCAACATCAATCACTTTGCACTACACAGCTCTCCCAGTGCCATTGTTATAGAGCAGACCAACGGAAAGAGGCCGGTAGCAGGTGGAAATAAAAAGCCCTTCGACAACTATAGGCTAAGATTCCTCCCAAGATCGTCACAACATTTACACAAGCCAAAGAGAGCAATGTCTGCCTGCCAGCACCAGACACACACACACATATACACACACACACACACACACACACACACATACACACACATTTAGTCAGCAACATTCTCATATGCACTGATACATGAACACATGCAGCCATAGACAGCCATTACATGCATGCAAAACTAGAGATACAGCCACAAATATTTTCATCTGCATGTACACACGGTGCAGCCATGGACAGACATGAGCACAGGAAAACAGACACAGAGACTGATGGGACACAAGATCCTCCTACAATTATTATTTCAAACAAACAAACTTTTCAGCTCTGTTGAAATTACATCAAAGTTATGGTTCATAGCAATCAAGTTTTATCAAATTGCAGAAAGAAACTTACATATTTATCAGAAATGTAAATGAATATGAATAGGAGCAGACAATGAGCTCTGAACAGATACAAACAGCATGCAAATATTTGTATCTTGACACAATTTGCCACAAACATCACATCCCGTCCACTCAGAGTCATAACTCAAATGGTCAAATGGAAAAACACAGACATCATACACACTCTGCAACACTCGCATCTTTACAGTGTCCATTGAAGATAAACCTCCATAAATCAACATTAATATAAAAAAGGCACTCATAACTTTTGATCTTGGCATCATCATCAGATTTAGATTTTTTCTTCAGTATTAACTTATCCAGGGGATTTTTGTTTGTAAAGTGCAAACCGGAAGTGCTAGTAGCCCAAGCAGCATGACTTTTCATGATGATCCAAAAATTCAACAAACGGGCTACATGTTGAAAATTCTGGAGCTATAAATAAGTTTTAAGTTTGCCATTCAGAAATTCTGCGAGGATCATCCACACTAACTTTTCACCGGTTTTATTTAGATTAGTTGTTGATTAGTTGTTGATGCAGGATAAAGCTCAAAAGGTGTTGCACAGGTATTATTTTTACCTTGTGATCTGATGTTGAAGCCAGGAACATTGTGCAACTTCACATTATCCATGCAAATTGGAAACCATTAGTAAAAGAATTTTCATTTTTTTAATCATAGAGAATTCACAGCAACTTGATTTTTATCTGTGCTTTCCATTATACACGCAGCCTCTAGCTTTTAAAGAAAAAACAGCTGGTAAAGCTGTGGTCTGTTTTCACCCAGAGAATTATCAGTTACACTGATTTTATTTAGACTCAGTTTACACTTTATATTTTTTGGGAAGGTGGGGTTCTGATACAAATCGTGCTTTATTGTTAAATTTGTTTTCAGGTACATGGTTAAAACATTTCTTTTGGTGTATATTTTGTGAGCAGCTAAACTTAAAACATGTACGTGGGCAGAGTATAGATGGCAGAAGGAAACATTTCTCTGCGCAGAAAATGAAGCAGCATTTCTAACAACTTCCAGTGCAATGCCCAGCTACTTCAGGGATAAACTCAAATTTTGGGAAATGAACAGATACAGACACAGCTGCTTTTGCGCCACATGACTTATTTACATCCTCCTCTTCTTCACCCTTCAATAGCCCTTCCTTTGCTGGATGCATTATAACAGCTACAGTATTTGTGCCTCTCTCGTCTTCATTCCAGCCTCTCCCTGTCCTCTCCTTTCTTTCCCTGGCACTGCCCACTCCGCCCACCTCACCTCCCCCGCAAGCTGTACTCCTCTCCGCTCCTCTCTTCACTTGGGATCATAGGCTAAAACCTGGCGAGATCACTGTCACATGATGCCCATGCGTGTGATGCTTCGCTGGGACCCCCCTCCACTCAGGAAATGCTCTCGGCCTTTTTCCCACCCTAGTGTTCCGCTGTGGAGAGCCGGGCATTACAACCGAATCCAGTTACCATCCCAAAGCATTCCTGACTGATTCCGACCACTGCCTGGCTCTGGGTTCCCACAGACAATGAGGATATGCTGTAATTTCAAACCGGCTGAAGCAATGGGTATCAAGTTGTGAACTACCAAAGCTGTTTATGGCAGAACAGAGGAGTTTGAGCTCCACAATAGGCAATTACCATG
>JAVQJD010075957.1:0-39836 GCA_036023655.1 Nannoperca australis
TGTTTTACATTGATCAATTTGCCCAACTATTAATAACCGTGACTTTAAAACTAAAAATCACCCCCCCCCCCCCCCTGCTGTTCAGTTTCCCTCCAAGGCCATCACTAGCCATTTTAAGCACATACTAATAATTGCCATGACAAACCCAGGCCTTTGGTATCAATTAGCACCTGAATAGAGGACTGCGAGTGAATTTAATGGGAGCTGTTAGTCCGCCAGTAAGTGCTGTGTAAAACTCAACTCAGTTCCTACAGTAAGTGCCTGTGCAACCATGTTTTTTTTCATCAATATTTTAGACCACAGGCTTTTATTTCATTTCTGTCCACTTTTGACCATCTAATGGATCAGGTCTCACAGCCTGACATGAGCCATCACTCAGCCTGAACAGGAAATTAAAACACAAATTAATGATTCTAATGTGCAAGAATAAGAATTGAGATGTATTATTGTCAAATGTAATTTGGACAGGAAGAAACCCTGGCGTTTTAGTTTGTATCTACATTATAAGAATATTGACCATAGTCAATGGACAACAGATGGAAAGCCTGGCTAGTATGTTAGAGGACCTGGTTTGATGAAACAAGTCAGTGCATACTCTGTATCTACAAAAGTTGGAAATTTGTAGCCAAAAATGATACGTGAAGAGAATGAGCAAAAAACAGAGTAGTGTAGTACATTTTAAAAAGACAGTAGAAAATAAATAACATGGATACATCACTAATTGTAAACACATTAGCCTCTTTCAGCTCATTGTTTTGGTTTTCTGGCCCATAGTTTCACTGTTTTGGTTCAATCTGAGCTCTTTCAATCAAACAATTACTGGGTGTGTCTGTTCTGTCAGGAGAAATGAGTAAGAAGCAATCAAATGAATGCTGTTACTTTGTTCTATGCTCAATGTTGTTTGTGGTGGAGGATCATAAGTACGCGAAAAACACAATGAGGTGCCCCAGTGTAACAAAATATTGGACAAGATTGAGGTGCAGAATGCCAATACCATTATTTTGTGTATCAGAACACTTTGACGTGCATTACAACCCATATATTGTCATTAATATTTATTATTTTTGCACAGAGTTTAACACATTTTACGTTAGGTTCACCAGTGAGGTAACTTCTGAAGAAGTATCAAGCAAAAGTATTGTTGCTATGGTTTCTTACAATTTAAAATAAATGGTAAATGGCTGCATTTATATACCTTGCATGCTGGTCTAGGTTAAACTGTTGAAAGTCCTAACTAGAATCTTCCATCAATCCACTTAAGGGCTTTTAACTAAATAAGACTGGTCTAAAATCTAAAAGTTTGAAGAAAGATGAACATGTGAATGACATGGTAGAGGTGCATGGGGCATATGTATGTAAAAGCTTCAATTATACAGGCACATAAACCCATAGATAAGCATGACACGAGCCCAGGATATGTACACTTTGTGGTGCTCTCCCACTTATAATGGACACAGATATTAGCAGGGGAGCACGTACATGAGAAGATTCCGAGCAGCGGTGGCATCTCTTCCCAGCCTTCATCGGAGCACTCCGGAGGGAATGTGTCCCAGCCTGAGGGATGAGGAATGGCCTTAATGAAGTCGGACAAGCCGGAATACATGCATAAGAAAGATTTTAAATATTGATATGATGTCACTACGCAGCTGCATACACGGGTTACAGTGGATCAGTTAGCTCTTGATGGCCCTCGTCTAATACAGCAGCACAAGGGGGATGATTAGACTCATCAGAGGTGATTGTGTATTCTGTGGGAGGTGCAAACACAACGCACACACCATTTGAATCAAACAGGCCTCATGTCTCTCTGCGCAGCTCCAATGGACTGCTGTACAACCAATTTATTTTCAGACTGTAAATTATTCACAGGCACATGTAATTAAGAGCTAGTGAATTTATATCATATAACTATGCAAAGTATCAATGGGTTTTTATTAAAGCCTTCATCAAGGTACAGGAGGACTTTCAGGGGCCTGGAAAAAATGGTGCTGTGACTGTTTAAAGAAGAAGCGTGTGGTGGTGTGAATGGTTGAGATCAATATGGGGAAGTATTCCTTTTTGCGAGGCCAGAGCTGTTAACATAGGATGCTTAATTACGTTATGCACAACAAAAACAAACCACGAAAATGGACCAAAGTTTGAAGCATGGAAGGCATCAGAAGTCCCACATCAGAAGTCCCGCAGAGAAGATAAAGTAGATCTGAGATTGTGGGGCAAGTAAGGCGAAGCAGGAGGGTTGAAAAGGGGGTTATGTTCAACATTACATAAACATGAGGGACACACAAGTTTCTCTGCCGTGCAGAGAGCCGCGCAGCATTTACTTTGAGCCCTCACAGTTAAAACAAATCTTAAGGTCAAACTTCACGCCCGTCAGGCGCGGGTCAGTGTTAAATTATTCATCCAGCCGGGGACCAGGACCAGATCAAGCAAGTCGAGTGATGCCAGTAACACGCCAGAGACCCAGCGGTATCCACTCCAAAAGACTGTAAACACCATCCATTTTCAAGCCACAGACACTTGTTTATTTAAATACCAGCGACCAGCACAGATGTTGTGAAAAACAGAAAATTACATGTTTCTCACACTACATGTCGACATGAGGGTGAAGGAAAGTGAAATGCCCAGAGCCTGGGCTAAACCTTGATCTCACTCATCAGTTAGTCTCTTTAAGTTTGTTGGTATTTACTGTTAGTATGTGGTTTTGTTTTTCAGGATTCTTTGGGAAACCATGGTGTTGCATGAGATGTAAGATGACAAACTGACAATCTGGTAACCCTGATCCAGGACCATCATACTGCCTGTGTTGGTCCGGGTGCTGATGGTCAGCAGGTACCATGCTCACCAACTTAGTTTGGCAAACAAACTAACAAATGTCAAATAGTGCTAGAGGGAAAGTCACAGGCTTACATTACATTTAGGCATTTAGCAGACGCTTTTATCCACCTTACAAGTGAGGAGGTGATCGGGGTCAAACCCATGACCTACTGGTTGATAGGCAGTCAGTTGTACCTCTCCGCCACCACACCTTCACTTACCAAAGTCTTCATGCTCTGGGGACCATGAATATCCAAACCACTTCCTCATCTGCCATCACTTTTTTATGTGATTGACTGTGACCAAGAAAGGTCTCTTTTCTTTAAAATCTATACAAACAAGGTCAAATTAAACATGGTAGCCTTCATAATATAAGTTGCTTCTGGCAACCAGTGGTAGTGCTGAGTGCACAGCTACTGAGCAGTCCTCCAGTTAGTCAGTAAAAGTCTGTACCATCTATGATTTGGAAGACATTTTTCTGGGTTGATGTAAGTTGTGTTTTCCCCACCTCCTCAGTCGCTACGATTACCTTTCAGCTGATGATTTTCCCCTGACATTCTTCAGTGAGATAGCCAGGACTAGAGATTTGCATGTGAGTGGAGACAAGATCCGCCATGACTTGTTACTATTTCTTTTCTTGAGATTTCCTATCAAGGTTCCTCTAAAGGTTTCCATTCTCTAAACTTTAGTCACGAGACTCCTGGGTTACAGTAAAGACTTACATGCATGGAGAAAAAGATGAATAATATCATACATACAGAGCACATGTATGTTCAGTGCTTATGGGATATCACACAGATCCCATTCCAATTCCTGGCTCCCATGGCTGCTCGCCTTCTAGGCCGCCCAGCACACCAATCTGCCTTATTAATCCCAACCGAGGAGTCCATTCCAGTTACTACATCTCCCTCTGCTTTTCCCTCACACTGATGTCACCCCTCCTTCTCCATTACCAGGCATAGCCAGGGTTAACATGCTAATTCCATTTTATGAGCTCTGACGGAGCCCACTCTCCAACACTTACATCTGTTCAACAATTATTAGACCGTTTTTTTGCTATAAAAAATTCAACACCCCCGAGTGTCACACGGGCAAAACCTGAAAATTTATGCAGTGAATAGAATGGTTAATTTCTCAAAGGGAAAGGAATGGGCTAAAAACAGAGATTTGCTTTGAGATTCTGCATTTAAATGAGCCATTTCCGGATGACTTGGCTTGGCCAGGTAAAGCAATGGCCAGAGAAATCCATCTGTACGTATGAACAGAAGGAAAATAGTGAGATACTGAGATACAAAAACATCTATCAGACCAATAAAATATCACATAGACTGAAACAGTTTAGGTAATGCACTTTCTTACTGTATGGTACGCATGGTTACAGTAAGCGGTCCAAATTGTTTACTAATAAATGATAAAAATTAAAACTACAATAATAAATCTGTGGATAATCTTTTTTGTTGTTGTTGTTGTTCATTTTAACATTGGCAGCAGAACTCTAAAGTTACTCATGTCTTCATTGTTCTAGTAGCATTCCCTGTTAGTATTAGTAACATCAAGTGAATTTCATAATTTCTTATACCATTACTCTTAATTCTTTTTCTTCTCCTTTTTGTAATAAGCATTACTTCATAGTGAAAATGGTAAAAGTTTTTGAATCCTCTGCTCTGTGAAATATATTATAAACAAATGACCAAAACGTAAACATACTCCACATTTCAGCTAAAGCTGCATTAATCATTACTTTAATATGAACAGTGGTCAAACTGTGTATTGTGGAAGTGGTCGCTCATGGAGCAAAGAGTATGACAGAGAATAATCACAAACTCTTTAGCTCCTCTAAGCTCTGCTTTGTAGGGTCTGTCAGCTCATTGTTTTGGTTTTGGTTTCACTCTCAGGGCTTTCATCAGTCTGGTTTCCAACTGAATTCAGATAGAGCCAATGTCCACTTCCTGCCTGGCAGCAAAAAGCAGACACAAAGTTAAGAGACTAGTTGGTAAACATAGTGGAACACTTAACATCTAAAGAGACAGATATATTTTCTTATACACTGAAAACTGAGCTAAAAGCTAAAGAGGAGACTGCATGTTGGACTTCCATCTTTTATCACCAGATGGCCAGAAACATGATGAAACAATGAATGAGAAAGTGGCTCCGTGTTTCCTGGATGTGTGAACAGGCAATTATTTGCTAACACCTCATATCAACTTTATGAGGCTACATATGTCGATAAGTGGCCCGAAAAGAACAAAACAAAAAGATGGATTAAGCTGTTAGTAGAAGTACTAAAGTATTAGCAGCAAAACATGCTTAAAGTTAAAGTATGACAAATGCCCCAATTTATACATGAATGCACGTGCATGGGTACATGAATGCATGTGTATTCATGTGTACATGAAAACATACATGAATGTGACTAAGTGTAAAAATACATTTCAGTTCATACAGAGAATATTTAGCCATGACAGCAAAGAAACACAAAAATGATTCACTGTTACAATGTTTTTTAACTGCTTTCCGCGAGAACCAATGAAAAAGCCGCTGCACAGTGGACAGCCAATGGTTTGTGTTACTTTGTTAAACAGACCAGACGGAGGTTGCATCCCACGACAGTTAAGAACATGCACCCCCACACATGGATGGCCACAGCAGGAACAGACAGCACTGCGTTTGTTAGACACAAACATGCACATTGACAAGTGCTTTACTCTCACCCTATTATTTATTTCAGGAACCTAAATATACAGGAAAATATACATGCATACAGAAAAAAACAGTGTCACCAAATATGATGCTATGTCGCTCCCCCATATCTCGAGCACTGCCTATACTGTAAATCCTGATCATATGTTTTTAAGTAACTACAGATATGGAAGTACTAATAAAAACATATGAATAAAGATCCTCAAAGTTGTGCAGTGCTTGAGTTAATGTACTTATTTCTACCATTGGAGTGAAAATGGGGCTATTTATAATGGGACTGTTTGGGACCGGAGTTTCACATGTTAGATTGTGTGTGTTTTTTATTTTTTATTATTCCCATATGAAAGCCTTAACACACAGATAAATATAACACAGAGACACTGCACTAGTTTTGTATGAGTAATCCTTTAATTTCAACAGGATATCAGATATGATACAATGACAATAGTTTGACTCACATGAAAGTAATTCTCTAGCAGCTAAATTCAAGAATTCAGATTTACACATGGATGAAACAGGTATTGTGTTTTGAATCAAGTTTAATTCTGTATATGGGCAACACATCTGTCATTGAAAGCTGCTGTCCACGCCTCCATCTGCAGAGAGACACGTCGATACGTTGAAGGCAGAGTTTCAGTATGTTGGGCACTGGTAGCCCTGCCTGAGCAGACTTATTAACATATACCACCATGAGGAAAATGTGAAATAATATGAAAGAAAATGTAAAGGCAGCCTAATACCCCGCCTAATGCAGTTGCTGGGTCTTAATTGATGAATCTACTTTGTCATGTCCATGCAGGGAGACTGGCGGAGGAGCCGCCATGACAGATATCTTTAATAAAGTTGCTCTTCACGTGTCAGGATATATGATCATAATTGCCTGCCTGGGAATCATTTTCAAATCAGTATCTCCTGTGTAAGACGGGAGGAAGTGAAGATCTCCAGTGTGCAGTTGGACTAGGAAATGGCTGGATCACACATTTGAGCTATAATCAATTAAATTCTAAATTAGACATGATAGAGTCGTAATTAGACCGAACAGAAATAGAGATAATCAAATAGTTACTTTTTAGCCACATTAAGCTTCTGATAAGTATACATTTATAGAAATCGTCGCACATTTTCAAATCTAATTAAATGACAGTCCCCATTGGTGCTTTACCATCAGCACCAATCGGTGGCACACCTCATGGCTTGTGGGATCTCTATGTGGGGTTAATGATAGTGGTGAGGAAGGGGATGATGAATATCTGCCCAAGGCTTAATGGTGGCTCTATTCAGATGAGGGCCAGGGAGCCGGACGGCTACCTTGCGCCTTCACCCCCCCCAGAAGGTATAATTCCCAGAATCTCTTCGACCCCCACTGTACCCCTCTTCCGCATACACCACCCACCTCCTCAACTTGACAGGCTGGAGGAATGACCCTGAGAATCACATTATGTATATTTCTTTAGCGGTCGCAGCACATTTGCATGTAGAAGACAGTTAAAATAAGGCCATAAATCAGCAGGCAAACATGTAAATGGATTTGTGGTGAGATTGAAACCCCCGGCGAGTCTGTGCAAATTTTTCAAGCCTTGCTCATCGCCGGGCTCAGAGATATCGGCTGTCATTAACTAGCCCGGGCCCCTCTGACCACTCGGCTTGTATATTCGCTTCATTACATGACTGGGGGGACGACTCCATGACGGGCTGCCTTCAATAAATCTACCTGAACATTCTGATATGTGGTTTGTCATCAGGGGAGAAGCATTTGAAACTGAAGCTTCATCTTATTTCTTTGTCTAATGCAAAGGAAGCAATATTGTCACTTGAATGTCTGTCTTTGTATGTGTGAATATCCAAGAACTGGCACTGGCAGATTATTGCCTGATGTTCTATAATACAGTGGGAGAACGTGTGGTTCATTCTTAAGAGTTAGGAAATAACAGGACTCCAACACTCAGACATTAACACTCTTTGGCTGAATCCAAATACAGGAGTGAAAGACTGGAGGGTCAACTGTCCAAATCCACAACTCACCCTGTCAAGCACATGCTCTGCTGACTTTCTGTGGACTTCCAGAAAGATGCTCTGGTGCAGTGACTTGTTTAGAAGATTGCTCATAAATCACAGCAATATTAATGTGACAATAACAGTAATACAAGTAAAAGATAGAAGAGGACAATTTAGGTAAAAAGCACAAATGTACCATATTTATTTGATGGAGTAAAGCTTGATAGACAAATTGCTGATATTAATTAAATTTAGAACTAAAAACACACTGGCATTGGCTATATTCATGGCAACGAGAACGGTATAAAGTACCATGACAGAACCTTTAACAGACGACCACGAGGATCATTGACTGAGTACTTGACATGTTTTTTCTGCACTTTCAAACTCTTACATGAACTAACTGATAACCAGAGAGGTAAACTGGTCAGATTTCTTTGAAAGCGATTTCTTTTTAAATTTCAACACATTTTTTCTTGTCTTTTTTTTACATTATTATTTCCATTTATTCATTTTTTTCTTTGGTTGGGGAGCTTTTTACACGCAGTCACAGGCAGTCGTTTTTTTGTTGCTTGGTGATCACATGAAAGCTTTGTGTCAAAACTTTGCCATGTAGTTAAATGTGTGACAGGCTTCAGTTCATGGTTTTTGAAGAATAACACTGTTTGATATCGCTGTGTTTCAGCTGACTTTCAGTGGGATATTCATCTGAAAAACCAGATTTAAACAAAGCTCACATTAAAGTCCTCTTTTCATTCTGATTCAAACACTGTTTAAAACTAACATTTGTTTGGCATGAGAATGGCTCATTCAAATGCAGATTCTTGAGCACTGGTATAAAACCCAGTACCAGCTACCGTATCAGCAGCTGCAGTGTGAAACATCCAAAGCCCATGTCTGCTGAACTCTTGTAGGAGCTATAATGGGGCTTGTTATTCTCCCATTCACACAGATGCCTCTTTGTCATCAAGCAGCCGTCCCAACATGTCACAGCGGTCCAGCGCAGACTATTCAAGTCATCACAGAGCTTCAACCAGTGAGGCCCAGATGTTCTCCAGCAGCTGACTGAGGGAAAGCATGGCATGTCCAGTCAAAGAGGCAGCATCCTCCATGTTGGCCAACACCTGCCTTTACAGCTGCTCCGCCTCAGGTTTCATCTCACTGCTTCCTCACAGCAACGAGAAAGAGGAAAACATCTTGCTAGAAGTAGTTGGAAGCCACCCTCCACCAGTGAAGTTGTCAGGCTCACATATGGCTCTGGCAGGAGACAAGAAGAAGACTTGTAGGTGGTGGAGCTGCTGGGTGTTGTTAGAGCCTGATGGTAGTTGTGGAGGTGGCTGCTATTGACAAATGAATAGATATGGTACAGTTGGCGAGGACTCATCCAACTGTTGGTGCGTTCTAAATATGGCCAAGTCCGTCTTTGGAAGAGCATGAGTGCACAAGCATTTACTGGCTACTCACTTCTGTGTTTGACTTCACAATTGAGCAGTAAACAACATCTTGGCTTTTGTTTGTGTGATCTGATTCTTTTATTTTCCATGGTGGTGTGCAGTCGAGTGGTTAATAGTTGATCTAAAACCTACCATATCAAATGTATGGTCACTGAGTTGTTAACCCAAAGTTCTCCTCAAATCCCCAAATTGTCAAATGGAGGGTGTAAAGGATCTTAACTGCATGGATAACAAAATTCTGCCCAATGTGGAAGGAAGAAGTGCTTCCAATAGCGTCAATTAGTACAGTGCAATTGTCAGGTTTTGGGTTTCTGTTTAACTGTTTAGGCAATGTGCAAATGCTTGGGTAGTGCCTGATAGACTTCATCAAGCTTGAGTAATCCACTTTTACACACACTTTGGGCGTGTGCGATACACCGTTAAAAAATGAAGTCACCAGGAATTCCTGCCAGAGTGTGCTGTTTTCATTTTAAAACAGTTCTTAAATCTTATCACACATATAATTAACTTCATATTTATAGAGTTTTTGAAAACACGTGGTACAAAGTGATTCACAAGGCAGTAAAAACAAGATGAGTAAAGCGAGAATAAAACACTATTAAACAGTTTGGGGATACCAGAAGAAGGCTCAAATACAAATATGGTAATACAATAAGAAAACAATTAAACAAGGAAAGAAAAAGTTGACATGAGATTTGGCTGAAAGCTCCTGAAGAAATCTAGTAATTGGACCTTGAGTCAAGATATTGTTTTATTTAATTGTGTAAAACTATTTATAGATACATAAATATATACATACATTTATATACACGCATATTAGTCTGTCCCAGACTAAGAATTCAAAAATCTGATTGGCCAAGTCTTGCCTATTGACGACTGATCGTCAAATCATGTTTTGTTTTAGTTTTTTCCTGCTTTTAATAATGTCCTACCAGGAAAGTGATGAGTGAATTCATCATCTTTTAGTCTGAAATGTAGTTTAGGCCATGCATGTCATATCATGTGGTGTGTGTATGGTCTCATATAACCATGTGGGGTGTTTCTTTCCTTTACTTGTTTAGTCTGTTCATCTTTTCATCTAGCACCATCCGTCAATATTTTAATGTGTCCTATTCTTTGGTTTATGCAAAACTAATGGCATTCCCATCAGCCTCTGCTGGACACTGTGTTTAGTACTTATTTAGCAAATGTTAGCATGCTAACAAACTAAACTAAGATAATGAACATGGTAAACATTATACCTGCTAAACATCAGTATGTTAACGTTATCCTTGTGAGCTAGCATGGCTGTAGACTCTCAAACCACGTCAGACAATTAACTATAACAATTTGTATACAAAGCTGCCTGTAGGACTCATGACCTCAATATTTTATCTGTTATTGCTGAAACAATTAGTCGATTAATCAAGTATTTGAAGGAAAGAAAATAATTTGGATAGTCTTTTGATAATTGAAAAATGTATCAATAATTTTTTAAACAAAAATGGTAAATATTGGCAGGTTCCAGCTACTAAAATATCAGAATTATTGCTATTCTTTGTTTTCAAGGTGACATCTTCATTATATAGTTCTCTCTATAGTTATCTGACAGTGTCAACTCTCAAAGACTGAACATTTGATCCTTTGAATGTTGTATTTCTACTTGCTACTCAAAGTGGCCATTGAGTGTATATAGCTATATATTTATGAATATACATATGTACCCATATATATAAACAGTACATGCATACCAACAATGCTGCTATAGAAAAAACAAATTCCTCACTCATACCACCCACAGTGAGGCTGCATCTCTCCCCTTCTGACTTCCTGTTTACTACTGTGTGGCAGCCTCTCAGATAAGCAACATAAATGAAAACAAATTACATTTTAATTAATATCAAAACGAAGGGAGTCGACACCTAATCACCATGTAAACAGAGAGATATCGCTGCCAGCTCTTTTCATTATTTATGGGAGTGGACACATCCTCGTCACATTACATTAGAGAGCAGGAAGGCGGTCCATGTCGAGGTCAGCACGAAGATCCTGCAGCATGTGACACACCAAGCACACACAACCACAGCTGAAAGCCTGCTGCTGCACTGGCAGCATGTCTCAGAGCAACAACTTTATACATGCCAGTGTAAGCTTTGGGAGGCTTTCAGCCAGCTACAGTGGATGTCTGTGTTGAGGTGTCAGATATGACATAAAGCCAAATAAAGAGGCAGCACAAACGCACGTGCAGATAAACACACACAGAGCTGCTTTAGGCAGCACAAACTGTGAATGACACATGTGCCAGAGTTAAAAATGTTGCAACATGAGTGAGAAACTCACATCATGGTGTTTTGCATGGAAGTGTCAGACTCCCAGCAGGTACAGGTACAGCACAGTAACTACAGAACAGTGAGGATCACAATACCTACAGAAAATGTGTTATACTTAGAGCTCATTGTTTTCAGCTTTCATTAAAAACGCTGGAGATTTTCTCTCTACGTTTCTTTTCACTTTCTATTGTGTTTATATTAAGTCGAATTGATCTGTAATCGACATAGAATTGGATCTGGAACACAAGTACCAGATGCACTGTACTTAGTGTTTGCACTACACCTGTACACAGGAGGCTTTTTAAAATTTAAACTAGAAAGAAGATAAGAAATGTTACAATACAGGTACAAATACAATACAACAAATATCCAGGTATATTAAGAGCATCGCATTTATTGTATACTGCAGTGAACTGCTCCTTTTTCAGTGAAAATCTGTGAACAATAAAAAGTTTGAAACTCGCCCTGACTTCTCAGCTGGTTGTCAAAAAAACACATCCAGAAATCCTGTACAAATGTCGTGTAAATACAGATGAATATTCACATACTCTTGCAATCACACATGTACAGGTTTGTCTGCTATATCAGGCTAATGGTAATATAACAATAATATTGTAATATTGCAAATAGTTCATTTAATTCTCCTGTGATAGGACACGGACCTGGATCCACTAAAAACGTGTCTTATGGGCTATCCTATAAAGGTATTTTTTATATACTTTTTTTTCTACTTTGAAGGCACATTGTGAGCAGATATTAATCCGTGATGGTGGCATCACTTTGCATTATAGCGGCGACAGACATGGTCGTGAAAAACGGTTACACTTGGCCCGTATAGCAGTACACTGGGATGTGGCTGAATGAGGAGAGAACAGTAGAGTTTAATCTGTAGGTAAGTTTTAATCCTCACTTTTCCGTACAAATATAGACTCACCCCCAGACTTATTAAGGGAGGTGCAAACCAGGTAGATTTAAATATATATATATAATATACTATATAATCTATATATAATATTACATTTTGAGCCTAAATTAAAACCTGCTTTCACTAGGAGTTACAGTGTGATTAAATACGCAGTTCTTCCTTTAGTAAATCAGGCACAATGAGCTTTTAAATTATTTAGAATAAACCCATCCTTCATTTTTAAAATACAAATTCTACACTTCTGAGTGGCTAAATGTTTTGCTAAATTATTTTTTTTGGCTTTTTACTCATTAAGCTTTTATTGCACTTTCAGTAACAATATTTTACTCACCAAACAGAAGGTCTACTAGCTTTTAAATCAAGACGTTACGATAATAGAGGGCTCAGTGATCGATGACAGCCATCGGCGATGGACAGTGCCCAATCCTAATGTCAGGGATAAAAGGATGGTTGTGCGTCAGTGGGGGGAGAACAGCTACAGTAGTAAGTCTGAACCTGGTCTTGAGTAGCCATCTTTCAGCCTCTGAACTTGGTATTGAATAAAACTTAATTTTTAGTCACTGGTGAAAACCCACCTTGGTCATTTTCATTCAAATTTGGCTGAAGTTTAATTTATTTTATTGTCAACAAGCCATGAAAGAACTAAAACCAACCATGAGTACGCTCTGACTTCTTGTCTGTGGCTCTCAGCATTAAGCCTATTGGTTCATCTTTGAAAAGGGCTCACAAATATATTGTTTCATGTTCAAAAATGATCCGTAATTTCCTAAATGTCCTAACCACAGCTGCTGACTGTAGTTTTATCAAACAAACAGAAGAAAGTAGTGCGTTCATTGGGCACTATTTTAAGCGGCGGATGAATTCATATTTGGTGCTCTAGTGAGTGTTTGGGGCAGCAGGACGGTGTGTGTGTGTGTGTGAGGGAGTCGGTCCAAATAAGCTACAGTGTGTGTGTTCATGGTGATGAAGAAACAACAGTGTGGATCCATGTGTGTCTTAGGTCTTTGTGGACTCTTGAGACATACAAATGATTTAAATTTTTCCTTTCAAATGCTGAATAAAGGACTTTGAATTGGTTCAGTCAGAAAATCAGCAGGGAATGAGTTAAGTAAAAATAATATCAGGTGATGTGTTGCTGTGTATACAGCAGCCCAATGCAGAGGTGTGAAAATGCAAATGCACACCCATGTGTGTGTGTGTGTGTTTGTGTGTGTCGGGGGGGTTCAAATATCACTGTCAATTATCATTATCATACAGAATTCACACTTGGCTGTACACATCACAATATAGACACATTTGATCTGGTACATTTAATTGTCCCACATTCAAATGTGTTTTCTCTCCTGGCTTGTGGAAGCAGGAGTTAATAGTGCACATAAGCACTGTCCAAGGCATGCAAATTGAGAAGGTTGCAAATGGAATTTCTACAACATCAAGCCTTGTTAGTGCGGGAGTAGCAAAGCACTAAGGACAATCAAGACACCTTGTCACTTTTTTTTATCTCCTTCCTCCTTGTGAAGAAAAAGCACTTTGAATCTGCTACTTTTTCTCCTGCATTTACATAACAAAGCCTCCAAAAATAAGGTAGAGATGTGATGAAGCAGCCTCCACTACTGCTTCTGAACACCCATCAACATGCCTCCGACACACACACTTACAAACACAGATGGAGGCGTATGCGCGTACACACGTATCCACATGTATTCTCTCTTTTTTTTTCATCTTTCAATAAAAGTATCTGACAGCCAAAACCCCAAAGATCTCCAATGCATGGCTTCACACCGCGGCTACGCAGTCAGCAAAATAAATTGAAAGCATTACGAGAAAGTCAAAAAAAGTGAGAGACTGAGAGAAACAGAAAGAGAGAAGAAAAAAAAACATAAAAACAAAATAACCTCTGTGCACCAACTACAATCCCCCCACTGCCACCTACATATAACCCACCCCACCCCCACCCCACCCTCAGCCCAGCACAGCTCCCCACTTGGAAAGAAACAGGATGAAATGACATTATGCATATGAAAATGTCCAGAAAGATGTTTGATTTATGTATGCATTAGATGCAAATTCTATTACGGGACACAAGGCGGGCTGTGAGAGTTCCCACTGAACACTTGGCTGCCCTGATCAAACCCCATCTCATTAATTCAGACAAGGGGGAGAAAGATAGAGGGAGTGAAAGAGGAAGAATTGGAAGAAATTTACAACCCAGACATAGATTTCTCAAAAAAGCAAGAGAGAGGGTTGTTGGTGGAGGGGCCAAATTACATTCTTTCCTCTGAGGCAGAAGACGACTGTTATAGAGGAGGATTTTCTGACCAAGAGCCTGTCCAGGTGACAACAGAAACATGTGTGGGTTAGAAGTCAATTAATTATCAATTATTATATTTTTGGAACTTGGGAAAATGTCCTCAGGAATTTGAAAGAATAGGCTAATATTGTGGGGAATATACTTACTGGATGTTGAATGAGTAGGTTGTCACCAGTCTCATGTCTATGATTAACTATAGTGTATTACAACATGGGTCTGGTCATCTGTTTCATCAGTTCTAACTGTACTCACACAAATAAGTGATGAGGTTGGAGAATGTGCTGAAGAGAAGTTCAATCAAACAGTCAATTAATCCATCAATCAAACTTTACTTGTATAGCACCTGGCATACAGCTTAATGCAATTCAAAGTGCTTAAAATAAGATGGTACAAATGTAAACATTAAAACAATGTGAGGATAACGCACACAAGAAAAAGACAAGGTGAAAATGAAATAATAAAATCTCCAGGCTGTGGTGAAGGTTATTATTTGGATGAGAAAACGAGAGCCAATAGTATAATCATTCCCCAAACTGTCCATTGTAAATGCATCCTGTCCATCCATCACAGTTTACTGACCCACGTTCAGTGTCTGGGAGTAACTAGTTACATGTAATGACTTTACGTAAATAAATTACAAAATAAATGTAATGTAATGTAAAACTGTAATCTGTTACAGTTCCTAAGAAAAAAAATATAATTAAATTACAGTTACTAATCAAAATGTTGGTGATTACAAAGGGGTTACATCCAAATATATTCTTTGGATAAAAGGATTATTCATTCTATTCATTTGTCCCAACAGCAGCTCCTTTCAGTGCCGGAGATTCAAAAATACTTTCCTCATGAAAACAGAAACAGGCTCTAACATCACTGTACAGTGTAAAGTTTGTTTACCAGCAGTGAAAATGCTGTCAACATTAAAATGCTCGATGTCAAACCTGAGGAAACATCTACAGGTCAGTTCCTGTGACCGCAGTCAGTCACAAAATAAAGTACCCTAGGCCAACCTCTCTTCTCACCACGTAATGTAGCTCTATATTTAGCTCGCTGTCCGTCTAGTAGCTGTACATTTAGGTTTAATCTCCATTAATGACAGATTTCTTGCTAGCTAGTAGCTAGCTAACAGACGCCTTTAGCAGAGCCGCACCTCCATTTATAAACGCCTGGATAGAAACTCTTAGAAGCTAACGGTGGTCCTCCTTGAATAGTGATTGTTCGCCCATGAACATTAACGTACTGTTTTTATTAAATATTGACTCAGAGGTCATTAGGTTGTGACATTTCTACAGGCCACCATCAGCCTAAATGATTTGTTGCTAACTATGCTACATACTGTGCTTTCTGCTGGCACACAACGACACTTGTTGCCAGTTTGGTCTGTTAGTGAAGGACGAGGCAGATTCTCCCTGAAACCTATCGTGTCGTTTTCTTCTCCACTAAATCAAAATGAACCGTAGCGCCACCTGGTGGACACTTCTGAGGATATTACTAGTGGTTTGGCCTGGATGTGATTTGACTTCTTCAAATTATATTTAATATAAAACACACATTTACATGGTTGATCATTGGGAGTAAACCGTGTTCTATATAGAATATCACTTTATTTCCTAATAATAATAACATGAATATGTTAGGCTGCACTGGAGGAGACAGTAATCTGTGTTGAGAACTGTTGGGAGGTTTACACTGCCTGGTTTAAATGTATATTTTAGGACTTTTCAGCTTTATTGCCAAGTTTAAAACATTTGTAAAGTAAAGTAATCAAATGTAATAAGTTACATTACTTTAATGAAGTAATCAAAATAGTTACATTACTTATTACTTTTTAAACAAGGTAACTAGTAATCTGTAACCTATTACATTTCCAAAGTAACCTTCCCAACACTGGTCACAGTGGTGGTGACAACAACAACAACTGGATATATCACAATATGAGTAAACATTAAGAAATGTGTCACAGGGGTGGTGAAATGTAGTTCATAATGTCAACAAACACTCGTCGAACTGATTTGTATGCGCAATAATAAGAATATTCCCCTCTACTGCAGGGTGGGACATTCGCACCAGCTAAACATGGAGTGGCCGGTAGATTTCAGACACAAAGTAATAATTTGCTTTTGAGTGGCTCTGTCAGTGGCTGGTAGATGTTCACATTGCTCTACTGTAAAGTGAGGACTGAGCTTGTGATTTAGTGTTTTGCATTGTGTGTTCAAAGAAAATCATTCAGGGAGTCAGTTTGGCTCTTTGCATTTTGCACTTTGAAATTCTCTGTTGTGAATATTGAGCCAAAGCAATTGCAAAATACTTTAAAGTGAAGGCAACACACACACATTAGTGGAATCACATCCTATTTGGATGTACACACAAAGAAATATTCGATGAGCCAGGTTATGTGTTGCAGAAGATTGTAGAAGTTCATGACCCCTTTTGAAAGCGAACTAATTCACTAATCCTGTGTTGTGAAATTCCCCACTGCTTTGTTTAGTTCTTACTGTTAACCTCATTCCCTCGCTAGTTTTACCTGTGTGAGTACTGCACACGTTACTCTGATAGTTATCCTCCTGCCTCGTGCAAACCCACTAGATATTTCCATTTGTTACTTGTTTTCACATTGAGCAGAATGAATCCTGTTTAGTGATCCATTGTGAATGAAATCAGGCTTTCTCAAGTAGGTCAGCTGGAAGATTCAGACTTTCCACAGAATAGATGGAAAGGATCTTTGGTGCTTCAGTAGATCTGCTGAACATTTCTTTGTGAAATCGGACAGCTTTGTTTAATGTGGTTAACTGAGACCACAGGGACTCATTGTGTGGCTGGTGTCTGATTAAAACCAACAGAGTGAAACCCGCTTTTACTTTAATATAGGTCTTTTGCACAAGGACTAACTAAATCTAAGCTATGTCACACCCTGTTAAAGATGTGCTCACATTGTGTTGGTTGTAAGCAATGCACAGGAGAAAAAACACTTATTGGGAGATCAGAATAGAAATACGCCAGTGTGTGTTTTACATGTGTTGGAATGCATCTCAAATGAATGTGGTGAAAAATGAAGAAAGGCCATGGTGCCATGACATTGCCCTGGATGTTTTCTTAATCAGTGACTGGTTCTATTCCAGAGGGCCTTGGACCTGTTTGTCACTGGCTGAGCACTCATCTGATGACCTTTAGGTCAAGCACAGAAAAAAGGCCCAGAAGTTAAACTTTAACAAAAAAGATTGTTTCTGAGGCTCATTGCAACACAGCATGTGTTGATAACAAGCAAATATGTCTCTAGTCATAGATGATGATGACTGAGCACTTGTTGACAAGGTTATAATAAATCCTCAATATAACTGAGCCTTGACTCCTCCAAACTTTCTTCTTTTGCAGCACAGGGTTAAATGCATTAACTTCCCCTGACTTTTTATATACATGTGCTTAATTATTACATTATTTAAGTGGATTTACCTAGCTTGCATGCCCATATTTGACTTCTTCACATTATAATTATAGGAATACCACAAACTACACAAAATGCAAACCCATCACATATCGTTTGTTACCTTCTTTTCATATATATTTTATGTGCATTAGATGATTCCACCAGCTTATTAAAGCAACGTTAATACAATCACAAAACTAGGAGGTGAATCCAGGACTGTGGTAGTCTCAACAGAATTCTATTGTACATGTGGAAGGTATTGTTAATATATTTATGTAGCTGTAAATCTTGTGAGGGGATGTCAGTAAACTGTGTGGTCTTGTGCCTTTGGTTTGTCCGTGAGCCACTCTGCCTCAACTCAACATTTGTGCTTTGCTTAGTTTTTTTGCCTCCCCTCAGTGCACTCGTCTTTCTATTCAGACACTTTCAGAGTGGTTTGGAGATAATCTGCCTTCTGTGCCAATGTGGGCAGATGGTTTGTCAATGAAACTGATTAGAATGAGAACTGTGGATTAACTTGAGTACATTGTCATTTGACTTGTTGGAGCACCAGTAACTTGTTTTCTGGGTCAACCCAGATCAGGTCGGCTGAGAATGGGGAAAACTGAACTTGTTGGCATAAGTATTCAGTGGACATTGGATCTGAATATTTGTGGTGCCGTTTTGGACGCCAGAGGCCCTACTTAAACGCTCATACGGTCTGCCCTCCTCTGACGGCGTGAAGATGTTCCTGTTTGCTGTCCAATTGTGTGACTTCAGCTGAATGTCACCTCTTTCCTTTTACAGCGGTCAGCCTGTGTTGTAGCCTGCCTGCATGCAGTGCATGTGTTTGTCAGCCCCGTCTCTGTAGCTGTGAGACGATCATAAAGTTGAAAGAGTTCAAGGCTGCAGTGTGGCTGGAAACTGCTTGTGGGTCATATGCTCCTTAAGGTTAATGTTTCCCTGTTGTCCTGGTGTGGTATATTATTGCTGTGTTGAATTCATATATGAGCTAGTAGTTTGAGTCTTGTCTGCAGCTGAATTGTAGGCCTGTACTAGCAAGTTTAAAAAAGGTAATGCTACGCAGAGCAGAGATTTATCCTATTACCTTATTAGAAGAAATGCTGACTTCTGTTTGTAGGCACCAACACACTGCATTTCAAGTACACCTATGGATTTAAATGGCTAAATGTGCACCAAAAGCACTGAGACTCATCAAACTGCCTGGACGAACCTTGTTTCGATTTTGGAGCGTCAAATGAAGACCCAGCGACCAAACCTTTTCCCAATAAACTGCTGGTGTGGGCATTTCATCTGACGTTACTCAAATAGAAATGGATAGAAAATGAATGGGACTATCTGTAATATACAAAATGTTCTCACATATAGTGGCCTTTTCCTAAAATACTGCTGCTTCTGTGGTGTTGCCATTTCAAATCTGATGCCTGCAGGGCACCATTGGAGCTTTCAGTGTGTTTGGGCCTTGATACGCTGCCTCATGTTGAATCTTTCTCCCTCTCTAATAGGCAGACATTCTTTATTGGGGTGACGTTCGTGCCAGGTGCTGCGCTGCAATGTGGCAGGATGAAATCCAGCCAATTCTAGTCATCTCTTCACTCTGTCTTGTCTTTTCATCACTGTGGAATAATAAATCCAATCCAGTCCTGTGTGTTGTTGTCTTACAAAGATAACTTGAACTTGTTTTGCCCTTTTTCACAATTACCTCCCTGCATCCTTCATTTCTTTTCTGTTCTTGGTCTCTTATGAATTAAATTGCTCCACAGGTGTTCAATGCCAAAACGGCAGAACTGCTGAGTCACCACCAAGTAGAGATCAACCAGAGCTTCCCCAAGGAGGGGTGAGTTCCGTGAACTTGACAATACTACTTGTTGCAGAAAATAATGAAAATGCCTGTTGTAATTTCCTCTTCAAATGCCTTGTGTTGTCTGACCAACAGTCCAAAAGCCCAAGATTCATGTATGACAAAAGAAAGCGTAAAATCCTCGTATATAAGAAGCTACAAACAAGAAATGTTTTATGACTGACACATCCATATTCTCCTGGTACAACTGGTTGTACCGATAGTAGAGTATGGATGGATGTTTACTTGCTTGTTTTAAAGTTCATTATTTTAGTTACCTTTTAAACATCCTTTATACAGAAAACTAAATGAACAAACTTCACATACATAGAAATATTCAAAAATATACTTAAACGTACACTGTTTATATTCAGAGAACTGCGTTGCAGATTGTAACAGCTGTGCTGTCCTTTGAATGTTTGCTGGGTTACCGAAGCTACAAGTTAACATGAATTTTATATGAATCTCTCACTTCATTTGATGTGTGTAACATGATCGAGTCTAAAGTCCAGCTCTTATTTTATTGTACGCCCAAAAGCATATTCACTCCATATACTCCATTTAAAATCTGGTTGATGGGCGAACACACTGTACTAAGTACCAGAGGCTAAATATGTGGCTGTACCTGTAGTCCAGGTCAGAAACTTTCTTTTGAATAGTAGATAGTGCATGTAAATTGGGCATCTTATAATTTAGCAAATGGTAATCTTTGCTACAGAAACAGGAGCCTCAGTGCACACACGTGGGGTTTCATGTGTTTACATCCCTACGTCTGTTTTTCAATCAGCTGGGTGGAGGAGGACCCTAAGGAGATAATGCAGTCTGTGTATGAGTGCATGGAGAGGACTTGTGAGAAACTGTGCCAGCTCAACATCGACATCTCCAACATAAAAGGTGGGGACACCGTTGATACCATGACTAGCAGTGGCGGGTGGAGGTGTGTTAGCAACACCCACACCTGTGGCTGGATGGGGAAAACAACTACACCTAATGGAGGGGAATGGGTTGCGGCTGAGGGTTTCATTGATATTTACACTGTTGCTGTTTTCTCAGCGGTGGGGGTGACCAACCAGAGAGAGACGACCCTGGTTTGGGACAAAGAGACCGGAGAGCCACTCTACAACGCCATTGGTGGGTGCATTCTATATGTAATGGACATGATCACTGCCAAATATTCTTACACACACTCTGTAAGTACTTCACATATGAGATGATGTCATCTGGGAAGCAGCACAGCACCTCGATTGTGTCAGATTGTAGTTTCCTATGTCATGTCTGTCCCTGCCCCATCACCCATCATCCCACATGACAGTGATTCATTGTAGGAGCTGAGCACATGTAGCCGCCGCCCACGCAGGCCCTGTGTGGCGTGCTATCATTACTAGCAAAGAGAAGCTTCCATTCTTCACCCCAAGGCCTTCAGTTACAGCCTGAAAGACTATGATATGCAAGCTGTTGACTAGGCTGCCCCTTGGTCGCTGTTCAGATGGAATGTGAGTGGTGTGTTGGGCTGGGCTGTCAGCCTGGTATAGTATGCACAGAAATTCTTCAAGAGACAAGAATGCCCAGGTATTTAGGCACTGCATGTAAACGATTACGAGTGATTATGAAATCTTTCAAATGCATCTGATGCATGCATCTGAAGTTTTTGTATGTAGGAAATTGAGCTGATACCAGTGAAAATTTCTATGATTCATTCTTTGTCACAAACTGTGAACCTCTGAAAATCTCATCTCTTTACATGTGTAAACATTATACAAATGAAACATTCTGAGGTGATACATGTCACTTTTTGTATAGACCTCTGACAAGAGCTTGCAGTTAGAAGTTGCTTTGTTGTATGGGGTCATAAGACACAAAGGTTGGGACACACTGCTCCAGAGACATTGCTGAGATGGTGTTGAGGATGGCAGAAGACATTATTTGGTGAAGGGACCAAAACAGTGTAGACATTTCGGTCCAATTCCAATATCTTAAGGTTCCTCAGGATAAATATGGATCAAACCGCTTTGGTTTTCCACTTTAACAAAACCTTTTAAATAAACCTATATTTTATTTTCCTGTTTTATGTCTTTCTAGTTTCTTTGCCTATGTAAATCCTCTGTGGTTGAAATGTGCTATATAAATAAAGCTGCCTTGCCTATGTGTGAGCTGTCCTCCTCTGCTCCGTCTGTAGTTTGGCTGGACCTGCGCACACAGTCAACAGTGGAGCAGCTCATCAACAAAGCTCCGGGACAAAACAAGAACCACCTCAAGGTGAGAGAGGCTGGCAACAAGTCCTTCATTTGTTTTCAGCTTTTAGAGTTGAGATTGAGTGTGTTCACAAACCCCTAGAAACATGAACAGGGTACGCAGTTGTAGAAATCCTATGTATGCACGAGTTTGTATGTATGCACGAATCCTTTGTTTCTGAATGACTAAAGCTCTTTCATTTATGTTGGCCATGTTCTCTGTTTCTGGTACTGAAATGAACAGCATGTGTCTTTCCTTTGATTTCTGATGTGTTGTGGGTATCTGTTTCTGCTGTTCTCTCACCAGCACAAGACAGGCCTTCCCATCAGTACCTACTTCAGCGCAGTGAAGCTGCGTTGGCTGCTGGACAACGTGGAGGATGTGCGGCAGGCAGTACTGAGTGAGCGCGCCATGTTTGGCACGGTGGACTCCTGGATCATCTGGGTAAGAGGAACAAATTAATTCTTAACAGACTTTTTACTCTTTTACTTGCTTAGCTGCGCTGAAGTGGAACATTTCTCTGTGGGCCAAAGCGAGGTAGCACAAGAAAACAGGCTGTGTTCTTATTAAAATCGCACTACAGAGGACAGATGAATAAACTTCCATTTGTGAAGCTATGTTAATAGGTTTCACTGAGTCTCTGTAATGTAATGTAATTTATAACATTTGACACACTAAGTCCAGCGTGGTTTTTTCTTCAGTGCCTGACGGGGGGCAGGAGCGGAGGGGTCCACTGCACAGACGTCTCAAATGCCAGTCGCACCATGCTCTTCAACATCCACACCATGGACTGGGATCCCGAACTCTGCAGGTAAACACATGCACACACACACGCACTCAGCACTTTTCACAAATCGGCTCCTGTTTCCTTTCCAAATCCAATTCACACCTCTGTAAATGGTCCTCACTTATACAGCACTTTTCTACCTTAACACACAAAGCGCTTTACACTTGGCCTCTCATTAACACACACTCATACACTCATCGTCCATTGGGAGCAACTTAGGATCCAGTGTCTCGCCCCGAGGACTCTTCAACATGTGGAGGAGGAGCCGGGGAATTGAACCACCAACCCAAAGAATAGCCATATATCCGTTCAATTCAAACACACCCCCTAACTTTACATAATCTGATGTTTCATCAGCTACACAATCACTCATGTAAACCAGTGATCTTCTCATATTTCAAATGAAACGGTCCTGTCATCATATGTTTTTATTGTCTCCTGGAATTTCTAGTAACAATTTCAATATAGAGTCTGGACATTTTTGGTTTAGGTACCTTAAAGAGCTTGAAGTTTTTGAACCCTGATTATATATATTATATAGGTACTTTGATGTCCCAATGGAAATCCTCCCCAAAGTCCGAAGCTCCTCTGAAATATACGGCTGGATGGTAAGCTCGGTGTGTGTCTGCTGTACGTTTCTGTGCTATGATGTGAACTATGACCTACACGTTTTCAACTTATTCAAGAACTCCAGAGCTGTAAATCTATGCAAAGGAAGGCTAACAAATCAAAGAATATTCCGGGGAATGGTGTCATAAAATATGTGATTGACTTTAATGGCCCTATAACTTGATAAGATAGAAGAAGTGTGCTCCAGCTCAAATATTACTGTCCTTTTGGAATTTACAGATACACATATTTCAAATGAAGATTTTTTTGTTTTCAATCATGATCCATGAAAAATGATATAAATAATTCATACTGATGAGCTGGTATTGGAGAAGACAATGTGTACAAATGCCAAAGGTATCAAAGGTCTGCTTAGAAAAATAGGGTTATACTGTATTTTCATCTGTTCTGAGCATCAGCAACCTTCATGTGTAACTTATTCATAAAGCTTGCTTGTATAAAGTCAGAAGGCACAGATTTTTCTATATTTAATCACATGCTTACAGAAAAATGTACTTTCTATTATTTCACCTGTTGCAAAGAGTATGTGTTTACACCTTTTATTAACTTGTTCATTCTGGATTCATGGATTTCTATGACCGTTTCCATGTCGTTGTCTCACCATGATAAATGGCCTGATAAGATCCCTTGTTGTTTTGTCACCCAGATGGTTCATACAGATCTCTTTGAACTGACACAGATTCTGTGCTGGTAGATGAGCTTACGTTGAATTATTAAACATATTGATTTTAAACAGTAATGATGGTGTGTCCTTTTAAAGAGCAGTAGCACTGCCTCTCCTGTGTGTGCTGGGGATTCTGCTATTGTGCGTCTTTGTTTGTCTATGGTCTTGCGTGTTAAACCTGTTGTAAGCAACGTGCACCTTGCCCTGCAGTCCAGAAGGGTCAGCAGTGTGGCAGCTTTGTTTGTTTTGCTTGTTTTTTATGGGTTTTACCTCAGATCTAGTTATTTACTGCTGGGAAACATCTTCCCAAAGTTACCTTTTTAAAATACAGACACATTTCTCACAAGCTGCATCAACCTTTCTGGCAATTAAAATAAAAGAATAAATAAAACTAGAAGTGAGACAGGTTCAGCACCTTTTAGGGGAAAAAGTCCCTGATCTTATATTGAAATTGTCAAATTCTGTCTACTGGAGGCACACGTAAACAAACAAACTGATTAACTGGCAAGGTTGTTGCAGCTGTTTAGGCGATAAGGAACTTCACTGATACTCACTTCCCTATTCGGTAATATAAAGGCTCCCTGACTATGATGACTATTTTCCTGTTAAACAGCACTGGGATGTATTGCATTAAGCTGGAAATGTGCACTGATTCATTTAACATGGTCGTCACCATATTCATTTAATTTTAGCAGAGAGCATTTCATTATTCATGTTAAAGAAATCAAGTCCTATTATGTAGATGTTGATCTATCCTACAGACTAACTCATTATATGCATTCTTGTCTACATAAAGGTAACCACAGTCACCTGTCTTTAGCAACATGTCCCGTTGAGGCCTGTTATTGCCCCAACTGTGACCATGAGCACCTTCCTGCTTGAGCCAAAGTTAATGTAGTCATGTAGCCATGTAGTATCGCTGTGTGTTTTGTAAAGACCTGGGGTCGGCCAGTGTTCTCCTGCAGTCATAGAATCAAACTCTAAACGGATGTGTTTCTGTCTTCTAACCAGAAATGCAGCTCTCTTGCAGGAATTCCAATCTCTGGGGTAAGGAGTGTTTTAGAACTTGTGTCTCTCTGTCTTAGCCTATCACAGATGTCTTGTGTCAAGCCATGTGTAAACCTAAAAGTAACTGGTCTTTAGGCTTTTTTACACACCAAAGATTACCTTCATGTAAAGCTCACCACAAACTACTTCATTTAATATGTACTATTTAATTTAGTGTAGCTTATTATAATTCAAGTTTTATTGGCTTTATTTATGCATATTTAAATCTTATTCTGATGTATTGTTTATAGTTGTCATTATAATGTAATATAATGTCCAGTGATGTTGAGAGTTAAAAGTCTGCTGCTCGTGTTTTGAGTTTTGACTAGTTTATTGTTCAAGTGTAAAATGTCCCATTCAGTACATATGTTGGTCACAATTATTTTAGTACGGTCATTTAATTATATTCAATAATTATTATTATCAAACAGGTTTTATGTTAAAGTAAGTTCAGCTGCTATATTGTTGCTGTGTTTTTTTAATTATAAAAATATCAATATCAGTGTGAAAGGCAGTGTTGGTCTGGCTGTAGTTTCAGGATGAGCTTGATTTTGTTTGTGAGCATCTGTCATGGTCCTCTAATGGGCGACCTTGTCTCCGTCAGTGTCTCGGTGACCAGTCGGCTGCCCTGGTTGGTCAGATGTGCTTCAAGGAGGGCCAGGCCAAGAACACGTAAGCCATTCTCTGTTTTCTTCATTTGACTTCTTTGCTACAGTAGTGTTTGTGCTTTGTCATGCTGCTTCATCATCCTTCAGGATTCTAAAGTTGTATTGTTGAAACAAGATTCTAGCTCCAGTTTGGTGCATATAATACATAAACAAGTATTAAACTTAACAATGTTTTGCAGAATAAAGATAATGAAGATAGAAGAAAAACTTTTCCCCTGCTTATTTCCTTCATAATCTTTTAATGGACTTTAAAAGTTTTTTGAACAAAACATTAATGTAATAAGCAAGAATTGTTAATATCTCTATCATTCAGATTTAGAGTAACTTATAAGTGAGTGATTTATTTTATTTTAATCTTATTCTTTTTCCTGTCTTGTCATGTAAAGGTATGGGACTGGCTGCTTCCTGCTCAGAAACACAGGGACTAAGGTAATAAAACCCTTTGAATAGCCTCCATGTCTTGTGTTGAGTAGTACTTCCCACTCTGATTGTTCTTGTGGTTGTGTTAGCCTGTGATGTCTGACCACGGCCTGCTGACCACAGTCGCCTACAAGCTGGGAAGAGACCAGCCTGCCTGCTATGCTCTCGAGGTGTGTGAGTCCTTCATTTTGAACTAGGTTTTGTTCCTATCTGTGGTCCATGGTGAGCCCTGGTTTGTCATGCGCTCAAATGTGATTTGGGTGCATTTTTTTTCTTTCTTCCTCCCAGGGTTCAGTGGCCATCGCAGGGGCAGTGGTTCGCTGGCTGAAGGACAATATGGGCATTGTGCAGTCTTCCTCAGAGATCGGTACTTACACTGTAGCATCTTGCCTGATCTTATGTGAAGTAATGACTTGTTCATGAACAAAATGCAGCCGTGGTAATCCGTCTGTAGCAGTTTCATTGCCTTTTGATTATATAAAAAAATATATATAAAAACGCATATTAGTATTTGACTAACAACTCTTACTCTTGTGTTTTGTTTCTCACCGTGTCATTTCAGAGAAGCTAGCAGCTGCAGCAGGCTCGTCTTACGGCTGTTACTTTGTGCCGGCTTTCTCCGGGCTCTATGCCCCCTACTGGGAGCCAAGTGCAAGAGGGTGAGACTGTCAGCTGTTAAAACACATTAGCTTCCTCTCCAGAGAAACTGCCTTATTGACAGCATTATAGTTTGTATATTTCTGTTTATTCCCTCTGTTTGTTTTCCAGCATCATCTGTGGGCTCACTCAGTTCACCAACAGAAGCCACTTGGCTTTTGCTGCCCTTGAGGCCGTGTGCTTTCAGACCAGAGAGGTGAGCCGTGTCTACTTTCTGGTGTTTTCTCTCCTTGCTTTGAGGACGGAGTGATTGAGAAAAGCACATGCAGCAACAGCAGCACCGGCACCAAAGAGCACAACAAAGATACATTGCACAGTAATGCTCGCTGATCTCCGCCATGTGTGATAACTAACTGCAGATATATCACAGGTTTATTATTATACCTACAGTACCAGTCAAAAGTTTGGACACACTTTCTCATTCACTTCAATGGGAAAGTGTACTGTATGTTGATAGTTTGCTTGTTTGACACAATATCATAGAAAGTGCTTAGTCTGGTTTATTTCCACTTGCCATATTTGCCATAAATGTGGCTATTGTGGTTCTGTGGGTCATGCTGACTTTGCACTTTCCACCTCAGCTGTAGAGATTTGGGGAGACTCGCATTCAACAACAAATATCGGTGGAGCCTCCTACAAACTTTCAGATAAACACAATTTACATAAACTATTTCAAACGCTTGTCTCTAATTCCGACCAAAAGTAAACAGAGTAGCCTTGTTGGAATAGCCACTATGGCTGAGTGCATCTTGCCAGCTGATCTAACCACTGCGGTTTGTTTACATGTGTGAGGCTACTTCCACTGTGGTTATATTGTTTTCTAACGAAACTTAAAAAGACACTTAACATCCCTCCCACATAATCACAATGGTCACATTTAAGGTAAATATGGCAGGTCTAAAATGTGCTGGAATTTTCCTTTAAATTGATGCAGTGAAAGTTTGAGTGTATTCATTTTAAACTTTTTGTAACCAACTCAAAGCATGTAATCTCTTAACACCGAAAATACCAAAGCGCCAACGTGATTTCCGCAACAGCACTAGTTGTGTTGTGTGTAAAAGGCCTGGAGGTTTTTGTGTGAATGGTGTTGGCTGAAATGAGGGTGTGTTTACGTGAGTGGCACATTGTGTGTATCAGATCCTTGAGGCGATGAACCAGGACAGCGGCGTCCCTCTGACACGGCTGCAGGTGGATGGAGGCATGACATCCAACAGGTTACTGATGCAGCTGCAGGCCGATATCCTCTGCATGGCCGTAGGTAAGAGGACTCCCTTAACACACACATATGCATGTATGTGCTCATACACTCCAAAACACATACATTTACATTCATCACTTATTTTATACTACTGTTCATGCAAAGATGCAATCCAAAGTGTTGAACATTTAATGCAGATAGAATATAAGGCAGAAACAAGTGTGTTTCCATGTACAATGTAACATGACTTTTCTGTAAAAGTCTTTTTTGGTGTGTAATTTTACACACCAAACTGTTTCCACGTGTTGATGAGTATTATCTAAATGTGACAAAGCCTTTGTGACTCTCAGGGAAGCTGCGTGGAATCAGAGACATTGACAGTCAGTCAGGACAAAAGACTAAAAACAATCTGTTGGTGTGGAGTTAGAAAGAAGTGAGCTGACCAGACCTCTGCTGCAGCTCGCAGCTCGAGGCGACATTAGCTGCGACTAGAATGATGCACCTGAATCTCTGTCCAAACTGTTGGCGTTCTAGTTGCATTGTGGGCAATGTAGGCGCCAGAATCATTGGAGTACCCTTTAAATAAAACGCTGTGGCTTCACCAAAGCTGTCTGTCCTTCTTCAAACAAAAACTTTGAAGCTTAGAAATCTGTTTTCTTAATAGTAAGTGAGTAACCATTTTCTCCAGTCTGAACCTGGACTTTATACCATTTCTGTCGCCCTGACTTTTGTCCCATTTATATATAAAAAAACCTTTGCTGGTGTGTACATAACTGTGAACCCATGAACATGACATCATTAATCAAAACTAAAGATATTACAACGTCCAACTTGATCCGTACTTGTGGAACCAGGAGGGGTCTGCTGCTCATCAATTTTGGATGCATTTTACAGTGAGTGGAAGTGGAAGATTGTGTCATCTGCCAAGAACAAATACATGAACTTAGGAATCAAGGCCAACTAGAATTTAAGCCTTGTCCCTCCCTGATTATCTGTCACATAAAAACATGTTTGACATTTTTTGTTTGGAGGGATTGTTCCTAATTTTGACATTTTACCTGTAATTGCCTTTGTGTCTGTCTTGTGACGGTCCAGTGCGACCCACCATGTCAGAGACCACAGCTCTGGGTGCAGCCATGGCAGCGGGGGCAGCAGAGGGGGTGGAAGTGTGGAGCCTGAACCCCGGCCACCTCCCACACGTCACACATGAGATATACTCGCCTCAGATCAACTCTGACGGTAAGGAAAACCACCACGAGGGGAAATGTGTGAGGCACTTTTTTTAGTTACTTGACCCAGTTTTCCTCAAACATGTACCATTGTATTTGCTGCCATCTAGTGGACGTTGTTGTCATTACCTGTGTCTCTGTATCACCTGACTTGACCTGTCTGTATGTCTGTCTCATCCACAAACAGAGAGTGAGTTCCGCTTTGCCCGTTGGAAGAAAGCTGTCCAGAGAGCCATGAACTGGGAGACCACAGAGCCTTGCTGCACTGCTAACGGTACACATTTGTCTAATTTAAGAAATGTATGACTGAAGTTAGAAGTCAGTCCAGCAGTATACATCTGTGACAAAGGAATAGTTCTGAATGTGGTTTTTGTAAGATTGTTTTTTGTG
This sequence comes from Nannoperca australis, assembly GCA_036023655.1. Taxonomy (NCBI): domain Eukaryota; kingdom Metazoa; phylum Chordata; class Actinopteri; order Centrarchiformes; family Percichthyidae; genus Nannoperca; species Nannoperca australis. Next base: position 29,695 of record JAVQJD010075957.1, read on the forward strand.
AGCTGCGAGTGGTGAAGAAGTGCAGGAGTCTGACTGTGTTCCACCTCAGATTCTCTTTCTTATTCACTGACAACAGGTGTAGGAAAGAAGATGAACGGCAGCCCCTGGGGCGTCCCCCCCACCCCTCCCCCCACCAGAGCTGACCCCTAAGGTCCGACGTTCTGCTGCTGCATGCCATGTGTGACAGTTTGAAGTGCTGCAACACTAACGTCTTTATGTTGTGACAGGGTTGACTGTGGTATGGTCACATTTCTAGACATTACTAACACTGTGTTGAAGGGTTCGACTGACACAGATGTTTCATATACAGTAGAGATATTTTTCCATTCCGTTGACGAATGATTACATTTCTTGCCTGCTGAATGGGGAATGATAACATTTAAATAGTAAGCAATTTACGTAAAACACTCTGAACAACTGAGTAAATGTAAAAGAAAAACAAATCCTTCCAAGATTTGAAATGTAGCTGTACTTAAAGAGGAACCTCCATCAAATCAGTTGTGCATGACATTGTCAATATGAATCAACTCTGTATTGGTCCAGCCCTTGTGTTTGTGTTATTGGTGTGCATGTTACTCTATTTATGACGTTTTCCCACTTTTTCCCTTGCTCCTCCTGACAGTAAGGGCTGTTGCTCTGTTATTAAGTTTAAGACTAGTTTGAACCTGTATTGTCTGGACCACTCAAACTGCTGTGTCCTCCAGCAGCTGAGGTTTAATCTGTACCTCAGCTGGTTTAGTCTGAATCCAGTTGCTGTGTCCAGTAGATACCACTTAAACACCACTCTGAGGTTTAACTTAAACCTACTGCAGACTTGGAATAAGAGAGGTCTGTATTACTCCGACTGTGATGTTATAGGAGCAACAAATAGTGCAAGTCAAATGGTAAATACATCCAAAATGCATCAAACCTGAAAATAATTCAAGCCAACCAATTTTGACAATCATTCATTTAGTTATCAACATTAAACAGTTTGATGGCCTAAATTCAAAAAATTGGATTGGCGTGGAACTTTTAACAGCATTTGGTTGCCTGAACTGAATAACATCACCAATTATAACAGAGCCAAACTATGGGGTGTTTTAACAGTATTTTTTAAATTCCATTAGCTGATGTCATTAGCAATCAGCTATTCCTGAGGGCCACATCTGACATACTATACATAACACATTACATGATCAACATTAATTGCATTAATATACACACATATCAACACACATACATACATTAAAACCAATGGATGGATATTTATAGCTCCAGTTTAGGCTTAGATACCAATTTGTGTTGTGACCCAAAGACAATACCTTTTAGTTTTGGATATATTTAAGGCTAATTTATTTGTTTTAATCCAGTCATATACTTTTTTTCAACTTGCAAGACACCACTTGATTTAATTCATGGCATGTGGTTGCTGCATTGTTATCTCTGCATTTTTCACAGCAGATGAAAAGAGGAGTGGTCCCAGACAACTTCTTTGAGGTATACCACATACTAAACTACTATAATTTAATATGCTGCCATCTGAGGACTAGAGGAATGATAACTCTTCATCAATGGTAGTCGCAGACAGACTAAAACCATATTATTTAATACAAACGTATAACTGCTCCTGCTATTCCTGCTTTAACTTACAATACCCACGTTGGATGGATCTTAAGGTAACTTTATCATGAATCCAGTTTAGCTGCAGTTCAGCTGAATCAGTGCTTGTTTCATCTGAGCCATCAGGTCCAGGTCCTGTTTAACTGGACCCATTCTAACCAGCAGCCAGGATAGCCAAATGCTAAGCTAAGTGACAGAGCAACAGCCCCAGTGGATTTCCATGTGTTTGGTTCAAACCTGTTTCCTGGAACACTAACTGCTTTGTCTGTGGACTTTGTAGTCAAGCAGAAAAAAATGAGTTTGACTGTTATTTGGTCTGTATTGTGATTTTTCTGAGAATGATCTTTCTCCACTTCACAGATCACCAGCAGTAATTGTGGTCCAAGACTGTCATGAGGAACATGGACTATGGAGCGAGACTGAAGAGGAAATGCACTTAGTGAATAAAGGACTTGACTTCAGCATGAGGCGATAGTCATTGTGTATGATGTGTAGCCTGCTAGATATGTCATGTCATGTGACATGACTGAAAACAGCTGATCAACCTCAAGTGCCAGCTGGAATGAAGTGTGACTCAGCGTGTCAACGTGGTGCTTTTTAAAGCTACTATGGAACCATTATCAATGGAATTTCTTGTCTTCCTTTTCTGAAAAAGGGAAAGTATTTAGACTGCTCTTTAAAACCTATGAATTTGCCTTCTTCAACAGTGAAGCATAGGCAAAACCAGGTGTTTCTCGTCTAAAGAGTTGCACTATTGTACCTCATCACTGTAACAAAACAGCATACTGTAGTCTTTTTACTGTTTGTACTTTTTTTCCCTAAACTTTGTGATTTACCAGATCCAAACACAGCTGTGAACAGATGTTACACGTGTGTAAAGTGATTACTGCTCAGCATACGTCCTGTTAATGTGGGGTTTGTCCTTGGAGGAACGAGACATATTTTGTCCCAGGAGTTAAAGGTTTCATGAGACATTTGGGTAAAAGAATTGTCTGGATCTTTATGAGGAGCTTCAACATTTTTGGATTGGTGGAGATCATTCTGAACTAATCAAGCTAACACTTGGGAGGCTGTCAACAGCACTTTATAATTATAGAGCGGACGATTGCAGTTGTTTTTAAGGGGAATCATGTTTTTAACCAATTGTTTTTAGAAAGGGATTCTTTTTTTAAGTTGATCGTTAGGTCAGTGCTGAGATGATATAGAGAAACCCTTCATCACATTTGTCCCCAAACACAATCCATTAGTCCAAGCAACATAGCACATTTGAATTCTATTCATAAAGTCTATTTTATCAGTCGTATGTGAGCTTTTCAGGTCATTGTACACCCACTGAAACGCCTGAATCTCACTTTAATTCAGAAAGATGAAGCTACATTTAGTTAAACATTTTTATTCATATTTTCATTTAAAAGGAACATCTGGTTACTGTATTCATTTCTGGTGACTGATTTGTGATTTACTTAAAAGGGTGTTTAACTTTGTAACCTAGTAATCCCAGATCTTCTGTGCATGTTTGCCACTTGCTTTCTTCTGTCATTTATTTGACATGATGCAAAGCTCGAGTCCTGCAGGAATGTATAGATGCTGTAATGAATGTAAGGAAGACCTGACTTGTGTAATTAAAAGGAGCACATCAGCACATCACATGGTTTATATTAAGTGCCTTCATTGTAACTAGCATTATTAACATAACACTACATAATATCAATGAAGCAAACTTAATATATTCAAAGTCAATAGATTTAATATTCCAGTCAGGTGACACAAAGAAATGTTAGAAAAGCGATCATTGTTGTTGAACAGGAAGTCCACAGCGAGCCTCTTCAACACGACATCCACAATGACTGTTTACATTTACTAAATACTTTTGCACATCTCAGAGGAAAACTGGGCCTACATGCTGTCTGAGGGCCGGGTGCCGTACACACGACACAGCACACAGTTCAGAGCAGGACGTTCATGTAAGAAAAAAAATACGCAGAAGAGGAATCAGTCCAGAACATTTAGGTCACTTGAAGGGGTTCAGCGGGAGAACTGTCGCTTGTCGCCCTTTCCTTTGTTGACATGTTTAAAGATTTTGGATTTGTGCATGTTGCCGGACTTCTGGTATCCAAAACCGCCTCCACCGCCTCGCTTCTGCAGCTTTGTACCTTTACTGCTGTGGACGTCTGGAGGGAAGAGCTGAGTTAAGGAAAACACTTACATTTCGAAATCATTTTTCATCAAAAGAATACAAATTATGACAATCACTTAACACAGCATCAGCTTCAAACAACCAGTGTACAGTGTTAAACGGCACACAGTTTGTAGAATGGCAGCAAAGGATACTCAGGTCAACGTATGGAGGAACTTTGAAGCCAAAAGACAGCGCCACCATGGGGAGGTTGAGGGTGTTGACGCTGTAGATCTGTTTGAGTGAGTGGGAGTCGTAAGCCCTAACATAGGACTTGTAGGCCTCTTGGGCAGACTTGTGGAGAAAGTAGTTTTTCTCAATCAGCTTCTCCAGCTAAAGGAACAAGAGACCATTTGAAATGAGACTTCAATACCTAACTAGCATTTAAACATGTTGAAGCTGCTGAGCGAAGAAGCCAATTCCTTACCTGGGACTGGATATCAGAGATTTTACTCCAAGAAAATTCAAACTCGCTCAGTGGAACCTGGACAACATAGGACCCATGTAAATAGAAGCCAATCCCATTTAAAGACATGGTACAGTAGTAGTAGTAGCAGCAAAGGAAATTCATCTAAATTCACTGTAAACTGGAAATGGAGTTATCTGATGATAAAAAGACAAACCTAAATAGCAATCAACTGGATATCTAGATTAAAAGAGTAGTTTGAGATGTTACCTTGGCCTGCTTTAAGAAGCGGAGGAAGCCGAGCTCCTCTGGTCGGAGGATGAGGAGGGCGTGGCCTCTGCCATTGATGCCTCGGGCTGTCCTGCCCACCCTGTGGATGTACTCCTGTGGACGGGAAGTAAAGCTTTAATAGGAGTCTTAATCTAATCTCGCCAACTCAAAAAGTGACTTATTGTACCAAAGTGAAAACGTTGGTCTTTGTTTCAGATTTTAATCAGAAAACATGCAGCTATATTAAAAACAAGCATTCATTTACAATTATTTGCTAAATGCATTCTTAAGTTGTATTATGTGGTAGTAGTTTGGATACCTTGGGGTCATCTGGGGGGTCGTACTGGATGATCCAGTCCACCTCAGGGATGTCCAGCCCTCGAGCTGCCACGTCAGTGCACAGCAGGATGCCTGAGTCAGCGTTGCAGAACTGGAAGAAGGTGGTGGTACGTTTGGTCTGCTTCTGCTTGCCCTGAGAAACAACCATGAGAAGAACTGTTTACACAACAGCTGGCTTTGTAAGTGAGGCCGTGGCATCTGAATACTGTTTAATGATGTCAGGAGGTAAGTGACACATCTTACATGGATGGCCAAGACAGGCAGGTCAATGTAGTTGAGCAGTTCATAGTGGTATTTTACAGACATGCAGGAAGAGAAGAAGACCATCAGCTTCTTCTTGCGGTTCTTCTTCAGGAAAGTGAAGAGCAGCATGAAGCGCTTCTCTGATGGGCACACTACATAACCCTGAAACACAAGAGGGACCACCTTGCATCAGTTCACTGTGCTTCAAGGCCAGTCCACCTCACGTCCAGCAGAACACTGATTCTACACAAGTGTAGCAGACTGTACCTGCTCCAGGCCATCAACTGTGGCATTGTCTTTGTTGTCATCCACGCCGACATAGAGGGGCTCTCTCTTTAGGGAGATCCGAGCCAAGTCCTCCACCTTACGGGTCTGAGTGGCTGAAAACAGCATGGTCTGTCTCTTCTCTGAAGAACACACAGGCAGAAACATTACAACAGGATGTAGAGGGAACAGTAATTGAATGTGACCATGAAGAGTACCACACAGCCTGTGGAAACCGTGTGGTTTTTGTGGCTCTGAAGGAATACCCCGATGGTGTCATCAGAGCTGTCTTTGCTTGGGTTTGGAGACAACATGTTTAACAGAGAGCCTGTTAGAAACTTAAGTGTGGACATTCTGCAAACAGGGAGGGTTGAATAAAAGAGGTTATCAAATTGCATTATGGGAAGAATCCCGTGTTTTTTAGAGCATATTATGGACCAAAAGCTCCGTCTCCCTGTCCATGCTGCATCGCTTTTTCCAATTATTTAAAAAAATTGTCTTACAATCCCTTAACTCTGAGGAAGTGCCATACTGAATATCTCCGGTCTAACAGAACTACCAAAAACAGTTCTATCACAAGAGCTTGGCAGAAATTCATACGTACTCGGCAGCAGTTTGATGATCTGCTTCAGTTCCTCCTCGAAGCCCACCTCCAAGATGCGGTCGGCCTCATCAATAATCAGACACTGTAGGTTTTTGTACATGAACCCCGCCGTATTCTGAAGGCACAAAGCTGTGTGTTAATACTCTTATCCAAATATCAAAATCAAGCGGGAGCCGTTAAAACACCAAGCATTCATAGCTTAAGCATAGCAGCTACTAATAATATGAAAGGATGATGAACTCAAACACCACCTGCACAGGTACTGTGCCACAGATGTTGGTACTGCTCACCTGGAGGTGGTCCAGCAGACGGCCGGGTGTGGCCACCAGGATGTTGACGCCGTTGGCCAGTCTTTGGGCCTCCGCTGAGCGGTTGCTGCCCCCCATGATCAGACCGTAGGTGTGCACGTGGTGCGTCATCAGCTCCTTCATCACGCCGTAAGTCTGCATCGCCAACTCACGTGTGGGTGAGAGGATCACTACACCGGTGCCTGAGAGGAGGACATTGGTTGAGGACTGTGATAATACAGTTTGATACATTTGGTAAAGACAGCGTGTGGAAAACACTGAGGAGACAGGATACATTAACAGGAGTATTACCATTCCGGGGCATGAACTTGAGTTTGTAGATGAGCTCTATAGACGGGATGAGGAAGGCCAAAGTTTTACCACTGCCTGTCTTGGCAGCAGCCAGAACATCCCTACAGAGAAGCAAACAGACACACTAAGGATCCACTAAGTCAAAACATGTGTTTCTAGTCGGGAGTTAATAATATGTATTTTTTATAACCTAATTAGATTTAGGATTATCTTAGAGGAAATTAACTGACTTCTACAGGATTGCAGCCAAAAGACTTGAAACCAAGTTTGACATTAAGGTGCATGAGTTGCATGCAAGGAGGACACTTACCTTCCCTCCAGCAGGGGACGAATGCTTTTGTGCTGGATCTCAGTCATGTGTTCAAAGCCCATCTCCTTCACTGCTCTCAGCGTGTTGTCACTCACCAGCCCAGCAAGAGAGGCGAAGGACGTGTCCTCGAACGCTCCTGAAATAGCAGTCAACATGTTCCGTTTGAACAAAGGCAGATTAAGCATGAGAAAAACAACTGTGAAAAGAAAACATGTTGGTTTTCCCGGAGAGGGGGAAACTGTTTCAACCCAACGTGTCCTTGCAGTTAGTCCCGTCAGGAGAGTCACTGGAGACAACCCAAAGACAACCACAAGAGTCTCTGTATGCCTTAGTCGACACCCGTTTCATGACGGAAACACTGAAAGGGCAACACATAAAGGCAACACAGCTGAAGCCTGTTAACCTCCAGATAATGTGTGTGTGTGTGTGTGGACCAAACAGGTCATTGACTGCAGCACCAAAGCTGAAAAAAAGGAGAAAAGGATTTCTCAAATGTCGTGCAAATGAGAAACTCGCCGACAGCTGGATGTCTGCCGAGGACATCCTGGTCACGTGTGTGCGTCAAACCAGGTGACCAATGTAGTTTGTGTGAACAAGAAGTTATTTGTCTTTTGACATCCAAACACCTGTATGTTTTGTTCCATACCAGCTCTATTCAAGCACAACAGGGCCTACTGATAGAGCTGCAGGGGTCATGTGACAGTGGTGGATTTGAAGTTATTTTGCATTTGGAAAACCTGTGAATGTGTATGGCTTAATCACTGACTATCATCAACACTGGGACACATCTAACCAGGCCTGTATCCGCTGATACATTTCTTCATCAATGGCATAATTTATTCGATCCAGGTGGCTGTTTTATACAGTTGGACATCTGCCTGCCAGAGTTAACCCTCTTACAACGGACATGTCGGCGCCGACAGGTTTTTACATGCCTTGTTCTAATTACCGTAATTCCTAGACAGTTTGTGCTATAAAAATAATTCCAACAATTCCTGAAAGTAGAGCGAATGGTCTTTGCACTCATATAAGGGTTATTACAGCTATCCCAAGATACAGCCGGTCAAACACGGGCACATTTTTATTTTGCTGAGCCACACTTTTTTACATTTATTCATAGCACATTTTCTGACACATTTAAGGCCAAAACAACAAAATATATCCAGGCGGCCTGTTAGAGGCTCCGGTGTTAAAGGGTTAAAAGCAGGTTGGGACTCAGTTACCTGCTGTTTGCTCAGATGGTTGTGGTTTTCTGACAAACCGCAAGGAAAATAAAAAGAATGTCATTTTTATAGACTGATCTGACATGAGAAGACTTTTCTCTTCAACTTCATATCCTCTCATATACAGTGGTGTTACACTGACTGTTTAGTGCACAAGAGATTATATAATGGTGGTACATGTATACCCGTGGTCTTAGAGGAAGTCTTCGTGTATTTATTGATCTTTATGCTGCTGTAGTCTTTCCATTCATGTGACACCATTCAATTCTCACTTGAACATTGATGAAGTGTTACTATGTGTGACTTTGTGTTTTATTAACTATTCTTTCATTCTTGCTGCATCCTCACAAGTCGATGCAGCCAGGTCTACAGTAACTTCTACAGTACCTGTTAAACCAGAAGGTAATTTAGGGTGGTCTTCCTCTTCGTCGTCTCCCTCTCCAGTGTCATCCTCCTTTTCCTCATGCTCTCCCTTCTCCTCTTCATCATCATCATCATCTGCAACTTTCTCTGGTTTGTCAGTAGCCTGTTCTCCATCTTCCTCTGCTAACGATGCCTCCTCCTCCTCCTCCTCCTCCTCCTCAGCATCATCTGCTTCTTTCACTGTTTTGGTCTTCTTCTCAGCTGGAACGAGGGTTAAGACACGTTAGTTATCATCATGAAACTTGTGCAGTTTTCAAGTGACAAGCTTTCTCTACCTGTTACCTGGTGATTCAGCAGTGTCAACCAGCTTTCTTTTCTTCTTCGTCTTCTTCTTCAGGGGGGCTTTCTCTGCGGTTGTCCCTTCATTCTGTTTCTTCTGTTTCTTCTTGAGCTCGCTGTTGGTCGTACAAGCAGTTGCTGGTTCCTCACAACACTCCTCTCCCAGCCCGTTTGAGTTTACTGTCAAACACATCGCAACAAAACACGTTAGCCTGCTCAGCCTCGTGATGTGGACAGACCTGTTAGCAGTTATGATTTACGTCGTGATTGTGCTTCCTGGGGATACATGTTTCTTTCACGTTTATATAAGTATGTCAGATGTTTAAACTTTTAGGTTTTCTGATTACGTAACATCTTAAACGAACTTTGAGAATCTAAACGTGTTACTGTGTTAGCTACCTAAATGTATGCTAAGCAATCATTAATCACAGTAATCTGCGATACATTACGGTAACATACACAAACCATTATCTAGTGCCATTAGTTAAGGTCAGTGGACGCCATGCCTGACAGTGAAAACTCAACTTTAACGTTTACCAGAGTTTAATGCCGTGAGAAGCTAACGCAGCTAGCATAGCAGGTGACGTTCGTCGCCGCTTCAGAGACACAAGACGACCGAATACATTTTATTTGAAGCACATACCGGTCTCATCGTCTTCTGTCCGTTTCTTTTGTAGTTTCCGCTCTTTGTTCTTTTCGTTTCTTTTTTGGATTTTCTGCCGGAGAAGCTTCATCTGTAGGTCCGCCATGGCAACAGTGCGCTGCACACGTGTGTGTGGTGTTCAGGACCCTTCGGGGTACGAGTCTGCATTGCCTGTGTGAAAATGCAAAGGACCCCACAAGTCGTACAGGCACGCCTTGCCTCTAGATTCCTCTTGGCCTCTTTTGATCGTGATTAACGAGAGACGCAGTATTCTGGATACGGATCATGCTAGCAGAGATTGTCGTTTCACTTCTTAAATCTGACTTCGTTAGTTAAACATTACATGTTCAGAGGATTATATAAATTAAATGCATATGTTGTTGGAAAATGTTGTGTAGTCCCTCACTTAGCCTACAGTGCATCCGGAAAGTATTCACAGCGCTTCACATGTTACAGCCTTATTCCAAAATGGAATGAATTCATTTTTGTCCTTGAAATTCTACACACAAAACCCCATAATGACAACGTGAAAAACGTTTTTTTTTTAGATTTTTGCAAACAGATAACAAAGGAGTGGCTTCAGGACAACTCTATGAATGTCCTTGAGTGGCCCAGCCAGAGCCCACACTTGAATCCGATTGAACAGAGTTGCAGTCCTACACGCTTCTCTGCGCTTCAATTAGAGCAGTTACCCACCCTTAACTCCACAGAGAGGGTGTCTTGTCTCCCACCACCTAAAGTATTTAAACCAAAAGTAAACA
>JAVQJD010075975.1:0-14776 GCA_036023655.1 Nannoperca australis
CTATTGTGTGTGTGTGTGTGTGTGTGTGTGTGTGTGTGTGTGTGTGTGTGTGTGTGTGAGTAAGTGTGTAAATCTCAGTGACGAAAGCCAAAGACCACCAAGACCGACCATCAAACGAGGAGAGGGAGGAGCGGCCGTACTTTGCCTCTCAATAATGGCCCTGTGTTGCTCCTCTGCAAAGACCTTTTCATCACGTTCATGCTCCGTAATCACGCAAACATCCCAACACACACACTTACACACCAACTCTTCTCACTATGTGACCGAGCAGGAAGTGAACGGGTGCGCCTCAGCCAGCCCGGAGGGACGTGAATTGTGCCTGACGGGCACAACTACTTGGAAGGTGATCAATGGCAACATTAATTGCTCTACATTGCACAGGTTCATTAGAGACAGGTATGTTAAGTCTGGTTACATAAAGGGACAGTAATCCTTTTTTAACGAGCTCATAGGGAGATGACTTCAAGAGCGGCGTTTGAACTTTTTGTGGAAAAGTGAGGTTTGGTAAACGGCTACGTGACGGACAGCTGCTGGTGGAGAGAAGGGTGAGGGAGGTGTGAGGGGAGGGGGTAAAAGAACGGAGGGCAGGAGAGAGAAGACTGTTGTGGAAAAAGAAAGATGTGTTGATCAGAAGACTGACTCCAAAGAGAAAAGAGTTTATTACAATTAAGTCTATTTTGATAGTTTTGTCCATCGTTTTGAACATGTCATTTGTTGTGATGCTGACAGGTTAAAATAAAGCCATCAATTATTATTCAATTAAGTAAAAATAAAGTCACTTTTTTAAAATAGAAATTAAAATCTTCTCAGGGTGTTTTGATAGCAAACTGAATATCTTTGGGTTTAGGACTGTTAGTCGGACAAAAAGTTGAATGAAACTTTAAAGAAACCATTAATGGCAGTCAGTCAGTCCATCACAACCACTTAAGAAGAACCAAACAAGAGAGAATGAACAACTGATCTGCAGTCAGAAAAAGTGGAAGAGGATTTAAAAAAACAAATGAGATCATATGCAGAGTCGCTCCCTATGCACACACACACACACACACACACACACACACACACACACGTAAACTCTGTTCACAATATCTGAGCTTGTTCATAACTAACCACACACCCACCCCCACACACACACCAGGAAGGAGAGAAATCCCTGTGTCCTATTTACAGCATGTTTCTCCAACTTCTTCAAAAGCTCTAAAAATAAATTTAAGGAAAACCATTTGTATCTTGGAAATCAACCTGAGGGCCAAAGCAAAGATGGCCGACTTGGTTCAAATTCTTCCAAGAACAACATCGCCGGATAAACTTCAGTCCGTGCTTTCTTCCCTGCCCCACACACCCACACACACACACACACACACGTCTTCTCTAGCTTCTCTTGAAACTGACACTGTAAATGATGGACTTCAGAGCAGCCGCCTCGGCATCACACTGAGACAACACTACATTTCCCACGCTGCCCCCTGTTGACGCCTGATGGAGTCTGGGGAGGAACAGGAAGTAAACAGGAAGCAGCTCCTTCCCACGACGACAGCAGCAGAAAACACAATATGGTTCAAAAGAGACACCAGAGGAGTTCTGAGCATCGGTAATGTTTGTCTTTCTGTTTGTGGCCGACGGGAACACATTTCACACTCCACACAATGAAGTTTAGAAGAAAGCGTTCAGAGAACACCTTACTAAACATTTGGCTTTAATCAGCTCCTCTAAATCATCACAATACTACTGATTAAACAAAGTGTCGGGGTATTTTAAACTAAACAATCAATTTTTCTTATATCAAGACATTTTCATTTCCTGACAGACAAGGAACAAAATCTTTTTCTGACAACTGAGTTGGCAGATGAGCCGAGTAATACTTCCCCTTAGGGCCCCCCCCAACATAACAAGCATATTTAAATATTATGGTTTTATAAGCTTTTACCAGCTTTAAATAGGCTTCTTGTTCTTATCTTGTCGTAGTGAGAAACCACACAATTCCCAAACTGCAGGAGCAGGAAGATGAAAGACTTAAAGAGTGTATTCTTGAGTTGTTTTCTTTGCAATCTAGTTGGGAAATGTCCCTTTTAAACAACTGCATATCATCATATCAAGACGGCGTGTTATCATTAGTTCATTTAACGGTAGTCACAACATTTCCAGACCTCCGTCAGTAGTCTTGGGCACAGGATGTGAACTAAAAATAAACACACTTCTATTCCTCCTCTCGTTTCCAATTCCAGGCGTCACGAATCATTAACACGACAAACTGTTTTGACGGAGCTAAAGTGAGTCTTCTCAGGCAGTTCACCGGCTGACGGTCTGTTTTTCCAGAGAAGCCGGTGTCGTTTGGCTGTAAGTCACTGTACATTCAGTAGAACAATGACCCCTGAAATAATCTGATGATTAAATGAAGGAACAACATTTTTTAGGGAATCCAAAGTCTGGCAGGACACGGTCTTGTGGTCTTTATACAGAAAAGGACAATTCAGTATTTCTCTACAGTTTCACAGCTGCATTAATAAGCTGAGTTAACAGATAGGTGCTCAGTATTGGACACAAACCATGTAGTTGTGATAAAGGCTGATAAAGCAGTCGGATTCAGGACGGGAACATGGAGAAAGACCTGCAGTGACCGAGGACAAAGGACCTATTGATGCAGAGAGCCGAGCCAAATCAACACAAGCCAAACTGCATTTCATTCAGGGAAAGTAAATCATGAAGAAAATGTATGTAAACACAATTACAGCCCACAAGAGAACCAAGGAACGTCGCTGACCGAAGCCACATTTCCCAAAAGCATCTTGATGAGGGACGGAAGAGGAATTTAATGAGCAGTTCCACAAAACAATTTGGCAGCAGACAACCTAAAAACCTCATTAGCTCCAGGCTAATGAAACTGACATCCTTCACTGGTGCCGACATCATCTTCATTCCTTCAGTGGAACAAGATGGACCTCGCGTTAAATATCTGCGATACCGAGGTCGGGGGCCAAAACATGCAGACGGTGAACCACAGTGATGCCAGCGAACAGCACGGGAAGAAACCGACCTGAAAGTCACAGGTGCCACAGCGGACTGTGCAGAAGTGCTGTGACATTTTCAGTCGTTCTCCGTCGTGCCTTGACCTTTAAAGTTGTCCATCACTGCGCTGCTCAGGGGGATTTCTAACCCTAGTGACGGGTGTTGATGGAGGTTTGGTAAACTAAGGTGCATTGTTCTCTAGCATCCTATCAAACCTCCACTGTGACAAACACCACGGTCAAGCTCATTATTGAGTTTATATTTGGTGTATACCGACAGGAGGAGAGAACAGACCAATCCACTTTTTAACTTTTTGCATTTTATTTGCAAAGTGGATGTCAGGAATTTAACTGAAACTCTTGCTTACGTAGTAGTTTACCAGTCGTTGTTAAGCTAAGCTTCATATTTACTGTACAGACGCATGATCTGTACAGTAAATATGATCTTCTCATCTACCTCTCGGTAAGTGACTAGTGTTATTTCCAAAAATGTCAAACTACTCCTAAAAGGGCACTTGGTTACTGCTGGATTATCAGCTGTGATACGGTATAAATGAATAAACTTTGTGACTATCAACGGGTAAAAACTCTTTCAATCCACAACCCTGCTGCGCTACATCATCCTTTACTCCTCCTCCACTCCACTCTTCTCCCTTAACCTCCAATCTTCTCTTCCCGCAGCTCTTCTTTTCCTTTTCCACCGCCGTGTTCGCTCGCCCACTCCCTGCATAGCTAGAATCAATACCACACACACACACACAAACACACAGTAATTACATGCACAAACCTGCTGTATCCTCTGTGATTACAGCCCGTCAGTGCAGGGACAGCGCTGCTGTTAGGGAGCCAAAGCTGCGAGGACACTCTCAACGTCTCTTAAGACAAACTTTAAAGATGTTCATTTGTCTGGTTACAAAGTGCATCTTCATCATCTCCTCTGACCTGAAGACGAATACTACAACAAATCAATAGATCTATCCTATGGGGGGCGCTACAGCCCTGCCAGGAGCATTCAGGGCTGTGAGGGGTCCTTAATGGTAGCTGGTGTCACACAAATATATTTGCACAGGTTTACACGCATGACAGTAAACACTTTGGCTCCGCCAGCAAGGCAACGGCAAGGCCCCACCCAACCGGTGTGATGCTGATAAGTGCGAGAGAGCGCTTATCATGCACAACACATCTGGGCGACTGCTACTGGAACCCTGTCGGTGTGACATCGGGCAGCAGGGTCACCAAGAATATGAAGACATCAACAATAAAACTGTAAACAAATTGAGCCCCAACGTTGAAAAGGATCCAACGTGCTGAAGTGTTTCCACCAGTTGTCTCCATCTGTAAGCTAGAAGAGGCTTTCTCTTTAGCTTAAAAGGTTTATCACATTGTTATTCGTCTCCCGCTCTCTCGCTGTAGCAGGTACTAAATGAAGCACAGCAGAGATGTGTCTCTGTCAGTATCACCACAACCAGCACCGATCACCAGCTGACCAGCATTTGCGTACATGTCATGTTTGTGAAAGACGGCACATAATGCAGTTATTTAATAAAAGATGTTCTCACACTGGAGATAATTCAAAAGTAGTTATTTTATGAACAATCTCAAGTTAGATTTTTGTTGCACAAGCTTACATGAGATTTTAAGGGTTTAAAAGACAAAGACAGGATTTGGTGATAATGATGGGTTGGAATTGATCTATTTGTAAGATCTTTGTTTTTTAATCTGGCTGGACTTGAACTGTTTTTGGGCTTTGGTTCGTCTTCACACACAGACACAGGAACCCCACACATCTCCTCCACTTATCTTTCTAAAATAAAATCCATTACAAAAAGACATTATTAGCTGCATTTGAGTGGCTTCATCCATTCAGACGCACTTGTCCATTCTGCATTCAGGTCACCATCTACTGAAAGCTATTTAAAAAGAATAGCGTAACAACACGCTACTGTTCAAGAGGTGTAATTGGTTATATTATTGCTACTACTTTAGTATTAACATAAAAATGGGCAGTTGTGCTTTAGTGCCATAAAGGTTCTGCCTCATCTCCCCCGTGTGATCATACAGTCTGTCAGTGTTTGATGATTAAGTCAGACATAATGTATACCACCTTAAAAACGTGATAACACATAAGGCTCAACAGATCTGACAGCACTTTGATTGTGCTTCATTACAGCCGGCCAGGCCACTGCTCTGCTGCTGGACACACAAACTGGCTTTACAGAGGAGAGGCTGTGTCACAGGATACAGACGGCGGTCTTTTCTTACTATTCCACCTTCACAGATGTGGGTTTGTCCCGCAGACATTAATGATGTGTTGTGAAGTTGCTGTAATACGAGAGGGGAAGGTTGTGTTTTAGGGGAAAGTTACATGTAGGATGAAGAAATGTATAATTTTTCTTTCCTCACATCTCCTGCAATGTTTTCGTCACCATATTGTTAACAATCTGAGGAAGGTGAGAGGTTTTGTCCTTTCAGGTTAAACCCCGGCTACAACAGCTAACCCCTCCTCGTACTAATTCTGGCAGCCCAGCCGGTCTCGTATTAACGTGGAAACAAACAGCCTCCAGACGTTTATGTAACCCGATCAACAGGCTTTGAAGTTCAACCTGGTGACTTCCCTGCTCGTGACACAAAACAATGTAAAGAAACTACGATGTTAAGTAACAATTAACAATTAACAAAGTAGCACCTGTCAGGACTTTAAGCACCAGGCTGAGGAGGAACAAAAGGTACGGGCCGGCCTGGACTAAACGGATGATTTCTCAGGTATTCCTCTGTAAGCACGTTGTTACAAACCTGTTATAAATATAAATAAATATATCACTGTAGAGCTCATAGCTTCTTCCATTCCGCTAACCAACACTGATTTGTGTATTTTAGTTACTGTAATACAATCTGGGCTTCAGTGGTCCAGCTCTCTTATTTTGGAAAATAAAAAAACTGTCAATTCCACCTCAATTTTAAAACATTACTGCTGCGTTCAAGCACAGCAGGACCTCCAAACGTGACATGGCTGACCGACACACACACACACACACACACACACACACACACACACACACACACACATCCCACCCCCCTCGATTGATTGAAAATGTACAAAATAAGAAAGAAAATGACATGATTATATAACACATTTACAATGTGTGCTTCGTTCTTTGTTTAGAAGGAGGTCAGAAACTTCCTAATGTGCAACCCAATTACCTAATAATTAACTTTAAAAGGAACATTAAAGACACTTTGACTTGGCCTGGCCTCCACCAGTTATGACCACATCACCGAAATGCAATACAACATAAAACAATGGCTTCTTGACTAATGGTTGTCAAACGCTGACTCAGACATTCAGCGGGTTGTTTGGGGCGGTTTTGGAACATTTATCCGGGTACAGTGGTTTCACCTCCAGAGCCTGGAAAAGACATTAGTCGTAACTGAAGCATTAATGTCAAACTAATGTTTTTCCTGCATAAATTACTGAAGATAAAATAAAGTAAGCAGCCAAAAGAATATCCACACAAACCGCTGAGTTCTTTCAGATGGTGAGGGCGGCAAGATTCGAGTGATTTGTGGTTTTACACTGGATTCAGATGCAGATGCTGTAACAGAGTTGGAACTCAGAAAATGGAAAGTGGACAGATCAACAATCTGTCTCGACAGCTAATTTAGGAAGATGTTACGAATGAGCTCATTTCAAGCCTCGAATGAAATCTGCAGTCTATGTGAGTTCAGTCCAGCCGGCCTCGGTGAAAGGTGGCAGACGAGGCGAACAGACGTGATGATGTGTGAGTGGGAGGTGTGTGTTTGGCTGTGTATTCCTCACGAGTGTGTAGGAGGCATCAAACTAGGGCTGAAAGAGTAGCTGATTAATTGTTTGAAAGGATTTAATGGATTCATCAAGCACAGGAGCCAAAACATTTGCTGGTCCCAACTTAGTAAATAGGAAGATTTGCTGCTTTTCCTGTTTTATATCATAGTAAATTAAACATGTTTGTGTTTTGAAGTGTTGGTCAAACAAAAAATGTAATTTAAAGACTTCACCTGGGCCTCTGGAAACATATATTAATTTTTTTAACTTATTTTATGGTCTGAACGATTGTCTGAAAATTGACAGATTTGTCGATAATGGAAATTGCATTTTTTAACTGCAGCCGTCAGACATTAAATAGGAGTAATTGTGTGTATGTGAAAGAGGATGAGAGACATATACCTGCATGTAATACAAGACGAAACATGTGTTTATACATACACATGGTGCCGTGTGGCGCCTTGTGTCATTGTGTAACTCTATGTTTGTTGTAAGGGATTGTCGTTTAGCTGAACACGCATGCACGCATGCACGCACGCACGCACGCACGCACGCACGCACGCACGCACGCACCATCTACCTGCTGTGCTCTTCATGATCATCTCCACTTCAACACGTTTGCTCATCAGCCAGCTGCCCCGCCCTGCCTTACAGGTGGCTCGACCATCCAAACAAGGTAATTACTTCACACACTTTGTACGATGTCTGAAAAGCCCTGACCCTCTTTCCCTCCCTGGAAACACACACACGCCCCGGCACCTCCCTCTCATTACGGTCATTACACAGCACTTCTTCAGTGTGATCACGGCTGGACGTCACCAACATAATCACATAAAACTGGACCGTTTAGAAATATGTTTTCAAACCTCGAGACGTTTTGCATCAAGGCAAAGAAGAAGAAAAAAAAGCAAATAAGGAATCTATAATCCACACATTCATCCCTCCAATCCAACTTAATCCAATTATAAAACAACTTCATACCCATGACTGTGGGCAAAAGACAAACTCATGACAGCACAGACAACAACGGGGTTAATGTTAGGTTTAAAACAAAGTCAGAACACTCATATGACTGGATTATTATAAACTGAGCAGCAGACGGCAGCTTACTGTTTTTACGGCCTGGGAGAGGTTGGCGTGAAACAAAGGGCTCCTGTATTTGACTGTAAACACTGCTGAGGGTTCGGTCCACTACCGTCTGCACCACATGGCACACAGGTTGGACTCACCTGAACCACGTGGCTGCCCTCAATCACATTCTTGAAAAGCTAGCTTCAAGCTACGTCTGGCATTTACAAAAACACCAGCACTGCCTGGGTCAAGGCCTCGACCGTTCTACATTAATATGATGTATGTCCTCTGAGTGTAAAGTGCCTCTAAAATATATTTAAATGGGTAGAAGTCTGATTGTACGAGTTTATGTCAGTATGAGTAAATGAAGGAGGAATGATTCAGGGCTGGGTGTTGTCACAGTGGCTATAAGCAGTAAGGGGAAGTCTCAGTCGCATAGGAAACATGTAAATAATGAGCAAATATACTCAATGGATGACTCTCTTGACACAATAGACGTGATCAGTGAATGAAATGACTGCGCTTAAAACATAACATTCATGTTTTGTCTGACGCCTCATTTTAACCATATTTCTCCTTATTGATTAAATAAGCTCATAAACGTTGTTTGAATAACTTTCTTAGCAGTTAATCAGCAATATTTTACATTTCCAGTGACAATAAAGGAAGAAAACTATGGCATTCGTATTTCAAAGTTGAGTGCGAGTCCTTGGTTCATGAACTTGGAAACGCAGCCCTGCAGGTAGCACCGGGGGCATTGACACAGAAACACAACAAGGTGCACAGAAAGGAAAAGTCTGCACAGTGAACTGAGGCACATGTAGATAAACGTGCCCAACATGGATCTAAGAGATTACAGCTCATGTCATGCAAACAAAAAGTCGGGACTGTATGAGAAATAAGAATAGAAGCTGACAGCAACTCCACCTTAAACAAATTGTGACCACACTCCTCAGACAGCCACGGCCTCAAACCCATTCATACACGCTCTGGCTCTCTGTCGCACGGCTGTTCGTCGCAGCATTAGTCTGCTGTGGCAGGTGACGGCAGATAAACACAATAAGAAACAATGGGCGGCCCAGTGAAGGACACTTATTACATTTCAAAAGGTAAAAACGCGTTCCGGGGCCCCTCTCTGAGTTCAAGGCTACATAAGAGGACATGTGAGTGGTTGCAGATGGCAGAGGGGCTGCTGATCCATGGGTGGTCAGACAAAAAGAGCCAGAGGGCTGCCGCTGAGCACCACGAGGCAAACAACAGAACAATATTACAGTCAATGATCCTGAATTCATGTGATCAAGAATTACAGACAAAACCTTTTGTACAGTCTCTGTTGTTGTACAGAAACCTCGTTATTCTTGACAACAAAACAAAACTTAGTGTGAAAGTCGGTTTTAGCTTCCACTACATGCTCATGTAATACTTTGAATGACAAAAGTGGCTTAATGTGTTTGCACATGACTTTTGTACTTAAACTCATGCCATCCAATGTTTGAGAAATTAATTACATTTCTCCACTGGCTTTAAAAGTGGTTAAGAAGTTTAACCTCAAGCGTAATTTAAGGGGTTAAAGGAGATTGGAGGTGATTCTAACCCAGCCTGACATCTACTTCTGTAAGACCTCAGACGGAGCAGCTGTTGGAGGGGGGGTGGGGGTACTGTGCCACATAATATCACCAAACCACAAGTAGCAGCAGGTGTGGTAAACGTAGTAGACAAAAGACAGGGGGGGGGCAGCGTTTCAATTTGAATATAGCCTTGACAGTGGGACAACTGCAGAGCGGTTTCTCAGCGGCCCTAGACAACGGAGAGAAAAGGTTTTGGTGGAGATCAGACGAAGCGCGTCCCGGTATACAATTCATTTGAATTATCTTGTTACATTAAAGTGCCAAGACCTCCACCTCAACTTCCCATTCAGGCTCAAACAAAGCACATTTGCATGGGAAGAGAAGGTAGGTGAGGAGCAGGCCATGCTGCAAAAGCAAGACTACAAAAGTGTCACTCCGTAGTTTGAGGAGAGTCCAACAGAAGTCTGCAGACTGCACAGAGGCCGCAATAAGGAGCCTCCTGCATCACCTCCAAACAGGTTGAAAATGTCCTCTACAAGTAGCTGCAGCAGTAACGTGATAACAATGCAATGTAGATATGTTGCTCAGTCGTCGTCCTTATGATAAAAAAAGCTAGCTGCAGAAGGGCCTTGTACGTGTCATAACTGTGCATGTGTGTAAAGACGTGGTGCCAATTCAAGACTTTATGATAGAAAACACTGGATTTACAGTATGAGCTACCAGGGTGCAGTGCTGCAGCAGGTAACTGGCACACAGACCGAGTTGGCTGTGAAGTGCGATTAGCTTTCAGCTTCGGTCATGAATGAAACTCGGGCTCCACTACTGCTTTTATTAGTAGGCAAGTGACAACACATTTGGCCAGAGGAAATACATTTACAACACAGAGTCCTGTGCTGCAATTAAATCACATTCTATAGAAAGATTATATATGGTGATGTTGGTACCATCTAGCCTTAATCTTCTTTTCATTCCAAGGGTTTAAGTCAAACTATCAAATACTTTTTATAAAACAAATACTGCTTTTGTGCTGTTATACAACATTAAACAAAGATTTCTTTTTAAGAACAAGCCAGAAAGAGGAGAGAGGCTGGTTTATAACACGCTCAGCGAACTGTTGTGATAACAGCTGCTGAAGCGAAGCATCCCCGCCTGCTCCTGCACGTCACCCGACACTTCAGCAAACCATCCTGCGGTTGTCTTTTCTCTTTTGTCTGATTTCTTGCCAGCACCTACTAGAGTCAAGTGTCACTGAAGACAAAAAGCTAAGATAAACAATTAGCAACATTTGACAATTATCCACTAAAGCTAATTAAAAGAAGATCCAAGGGTGTTGAAAATGACACCGTGTTGTTAGCTAACATGAAGGAAGCAGCCGTTCGTCCTTCTACTGACCCACATCTTATCTGGACGCCATACAGAGGCTGAAGGTAAACAGACAGACGTCGACATGAAGTCGGCCTTTTTAGTGTAAATAAAGCTGTGTAAGGGAGCGCATTTCAATTCTATTTCCAACTCAGATAGTATTTAAAATGTAAAAAACACTTCCTCATCATGAAACATCAATACAACCACTAACCATGCTTTACTTTTCATAGATTAAACTGGAAGAGCACCAGCAGACACAGCACATTAAAAAATATATATTCTGTATCAGCAGAAGCTTCTTGGAGCCTCATTCAGCCTCAAACTGTTTCTCGACTCAAGCTTAGTAAAATATGCCAGGCTATCTAGTTGCACAAGGATCCTTGAATAGCAGGTATGACACCTATTAAAGGGCCCAACCCATAGTTTGGTTTACGCTGATTCACAGCATTAGTGAGCAATCCCCACGTGCACCGTTCCTGCTGTCACAACCCTTCAAACAGAGAAATCACAAGATCCTGGTCCCTTCAGAGCATTAGAACCACGAGGGTCTCTGTAAAGCACGAGTGTTGATTTGAATCATTATCACAGGCTTAATAGCTGCTTGTAAATGATAAGGTTGAAGTGGGCACCAACCTCTTTTCTCCTCCAGATCCTGGAGGAACTGCCTGTAAGCAGCCGTGGAGCTCATCCCTCCCTCCCCAGAGAAAAAGGAGAAAGAGAGAGGGGGACGGAGAAGCGGCAAAAGAGTGAAATGATTTTTTAAAGAAGTAGAACTGGAAGAAATGGTGGTAAAGGGGAGGGAGAAAGTGATCTGAAAACCTCACAGAAATGATTATCAGTGAGGTGGTGAGAGAAAGTGAGTGACAGCAGAACAGAAAACGAGTAAAGAAGGGAGGGGGGGGGGAGAGTCTGGAGGCCCGCAGGATCCAAGCTGTCAAAGAGGAGCCATCCTTAATCACGTCGATAATCCTTCATCGCCTACTCGCTTCTTCTCTTCTTCTACCAGTCCTGTCTTCTCTCTGCCGAGTGTGTGTGTGTGTGTGTGTGTGTCGGTGGTTACGGTAGCGCTGAGTGTGGCAGTGTGTTAGCAGCTCTAAGCCGGATAGAGGAACTGGACTTTGACCACAATGCGGGTGATGTCACTGCCAGAGCCAGAAACATGTGCTTCACTTACATCTAGAGCGTACGTGTGTGTGTGTGTGTGTGTGTGTGAGAGAGAGAGAGAGAGAAGGAAATTAGAAAAAAAGGAGGCGTGCTTTTATTACTCAGTGCTCAGCTGTGCTTCTTTCTTTTTTTTTAAAGCGTGGTATGTTGAAGCTGGAATTCATGGATGAACGTTTGACTGTCACACATTTGTCATTCAGTCAGCTTCACATTGTCTCCTGTGTGTGAGTGTGTGTGTGTGTGTGTGAGACTTTCAGCTGCTTGCTGGGTTAATGAGAACAGACCTCTCAAACACCCACTTTCCTCTCTCCTTCTCATTTCCCTGCACGGTCTTGCTCTCACCATCATCTCATGCATGTGTTCCTCTACTAATGTCAATATTTGATCTGACAGTACTCCTCTGCACTCGTCTGTCACTGAGCCGAACTGTCTTAGTTTGGAGAATTAAGTCATCATGAGCCTGCTGCACTGGCTAATTATCTGGATGATAACACCTACTGTATATAGTACATGGAGTATATAAATGTATGCCATGTCTATTATGAGAAATAATAATGTGTAATCGAACATCTCTGATAGGGCGGCACATGGCTATTAGCCTCACTGATTCATTTCTCAGTTAGCTTAACAATTAAACAGTGAATTGATAACATTTTTAAAATCTTTAAGTGCGACCAACAGTCCAAAACCCAGAAGATATTCAATTTGCAATGACACAAAACAAGAAAATGCAGTAAATCCTCACATTTAAGGAGATGGAGCCACAAATACACTGGCATGTACTTTCAGCACCAGTGTCAGACGCCACAAGGACACATTCAAATATAAAGAAGAACCAGGATCAGTCAGTCAATAAAATATTCTATTTGCTTGTGAACAGTCTTCCTCGCACTGCCTCGTTCTGTACATGTCTTATCAGCTCTGTCCTCTCTCTTTTATTCCACCTCATGAAAAGGTAAACACCACATGGTAAATAATTACCTGGATTTTAACACGTAACAGAGACACACACACACACACACAGAAAAAAGGGCAGATTAGGCCAGATGAGGTCCAGTGCCATGGCGACCAGCAGGTTGCCTCCAAATACTTACAAATACTACTGGCTTCCTTCAATTCAAGACTTCCAGGCCACAGAAATGTAGTAAACGACAAAAGCAGCGGCACTGAATGTGTCTCTCCACACAACAACAACAACAACAACAACAACAACAACAACAAGAGATGTAATGTTCAGTTCAGGGTCACAGCCTTAGTTTGAGGCGTGTTTAACAAAAAATAGCATGAAATAAACCAAAACAGTGCTTAAACTATTTGGCAATTATCTAACCATGATATAACATGTGCTGGTTAGAGTCTGTCAAATGCTGCATGAGCACTTCTCTTTATTATAGAGGTATATTTAACAATGTTTCCACAGCTGGCAGTCAGGCTAAATTAAATGAATACATTACTTTTTAACTAAGTTATTCAAAAATGTGATGAAAAACAGCAGCTTTCAATCAACACTAGTATCTTTCTCATCTAAGAAGCTAATAATTCACAAGTTTGCACTGATTGTCCAAACATGTCTTTGTGGTTTTCTTGCCCCTGATTATGTTTTCTAAACCACGTAAATGATCCACAGGTTTTTAATGTAGAAAATAAGTTTGCAAAGAAAGTTTATGCTCCTTTACCTGGTGATTCATAAAGGGACAGCTGCTCTTACTTCTCATTAATCCTCCATTCAGCAACCTTTCTATCAATCCATGCATTCTTCTTCAAGCCTATTTTATTTTACTGTTGCATTTAAATGCAGTGCCTTGTACGACATAAAGGGATTACAATAGATCTGAAACGCTCTCTAAATACCAACCCTGACAGGAACCAACGTGTTCTTTACCGAAGCTCTTTTTCCTCGAAATTAACCTCTCAGATTTCAGTTTTATCTGTCCTTCTCTCTCTTTGTCACAGACATAACAAACACATTTATACCCAAACATGACCTGTCACACATCCAAACATTTCTCAGAACTGACACACACACACACACGCACGCACGCACGCACGCACGCACGCACGGTTGAGGAGTTCACTGGTTGCCAACATTTGTGAGATCAGGAGAGCCAACAGCAGCTCTGTTTAACAAGACAGTAATAACTGATCCATAGGAGAGGACATATACATCAAGAGTGTGTGTGTGTGTGTGTGTGTGTGTGTGTGGGTGGGTGTGGGTGTGTGTGTTTTCCAGGGGGATTTGAGATGACCTCAGATAATGACATGACCACAAAGTTCAAAGGGTGATAGCTGCCAATTTGCCTCCATTCATTCATTACTTCACTCACGATGACGTTGCAGAGAAAAGAAAAACGGCGGGGGGATTTGAACTGACACAGATTCACACACAATCACACACAATCACATAAAAGCCCGTATTTGTTTGTGTCCAACACAACTCTTTCGTGAGAAAATATGAAAACTGTTTGTATGAATACTACATGTATGCTAAAGCTACCACATCACCACATAAAAGTGTCTTCCACACACACCTCAAAAACCCTGAGCAGACAAAGAGGCGGTGCAGTTCAAAGCCAACATGCTCTATTCAACAACTCTTAACTTTAGAAATCCTGAGCAAAAAAAAAGGTTGAAAACTGTTCAGCGATCCTGAACGCTCCCCTGGGAGTCTCCTATTTCACATGACCCTGTCAACAGCAGCCTGCTTCATCAAAGCAACCCTGGACACACTGCGCGCACACACTGCGCGCACACACTGCGCGCACACACTGCGCGCACACACTGCGCGCACACACTGCGCGCAC
>JAVQJD010075978.1:0-15964 GCA_036023655.1 Nannoperca australis
AATTCAATTCAATTCAATTCAATTTTATTTATATAGCGCCATATCATAACAAAGTTATCTCAGGGCACTCAATCACATGGAGCCGGTCGAGACCAACTTCCACACACACAAAGACCCAAATACCATCCTTAACCGTCCCCTCGTTTCACTCTAGTTACTGCGCCCCACCCACCCATCCCTTTTCAACCGTTTTCCCGTTCTTCTCTCTTTCTTTTCTATTTCTTTCTTTATTTCTCTCGGTAGGGTCCTGAAGGGGGGTGCGTCGTACCCGGCGGACTTCCCCCACGAAGCTTCCCCAAACCATCTCAGAACCATCACCATAATCAAACATTCATTGTAACTGCTCAAATAAATCTTTCAATAATTAACCGTCAAAGGTGTGGTCCTTGCTAGTGAATATTCAATAATCACTAAAGCACATTGCTCATGTACCTCTGAGTTGGAATCATTTTCTGAATTTGCTTATGAAACCTTTTCAAAATCGTTTCCCTCCACTCAAAAAACCCATTTACTTATTGTTGCTTCACTGTGCAGAATGATGTATGTGCAGAGTTTGACACTCGAAGGCTGTTTTCACATTCATCTGCTGAAGGGGGAGAGTTTCTCTGTGCTCACCTGAACTCTCAGTTTAACATGTGCACGTCAAACAGGATTTTTGTGACATGACAACTAGTGTGGGAGCCACTCATGGTCCTGTATCCAACTTAAAGAAGCGTGGTGTAGAAACCTCCAGTGCACATTAGGAGTATGCTTTTTCATATTGTTTATGATAATACCAATATAAATCTTAATGTGATTAAAGCCTGGTCGATTATGATATTGTACGTTCACTTGTAATTCATCACAGCAGCAAATACTAGGCTGAAGTCAGTATTATAATCACCAGCTGAATAGTTGTGACCTGTGGTCCGTTAGTTTAAAGTTTGGCATTGATCATCTGACTACTGCTAGTACAGCAGGTCCGTTCACATCAATGACTCTTATCAGTAATTTAGTAATTGACCTTTTCTGTCATAAAAACAACACCAGACCAAATTATAATTCAAAGCAGAGTATTTTTATGTGCCTTAAAACATATATATATATATTATACTATTTTTAGATATTATATAGATGAAATGATAAATTTAATTAAGAATTTATTTTAAAAAAAAGAACAATACATTATCAGTCAGTTCTCTAGAAAGTTAAAATGACATGTCTGGTTGTTTTGTTCTCATCACAGTACATATTTTTGTAATCGATGATGATAAAATATGGCAAATAAGGATCATGTTTCATGAACATTTTGTAACATAATGTCCCAGAAAATATATATATATCTTAATTAATTTTTTGGTAAATCAGTAAATACTGTATTGTTTGGTTTCCTTATATTCTATATTTAGGATATATATATATATATATCATATATATATATCATATACACAGAACCAGTCAAAAGTTTGGACACACTTTCTCATTCAAGTGAATAGGATTTTTTTGGCCAGAGCTAGCCTTGTCTATATACACGCTCCTCCTAGTGCATGCTTCAAATATTTTTCACCAATAGTTGATCCAAAATGGCTCCTAGATAGATAACAGATAGACATTTTTCCCTACAGAAGTACGTGGAGTAGTTTGATGTTTGAAGCAGGCCAGATTCAAGGGGGTTGTTCTTCCACAGTACTCTGTTATGAGGGTGTTTTTTGTTTGTTTGAGTGACCTCTCCTAATGTACACATATGTAGGATCTAAATATAGCTAATAAAAAAAAGAACACACTTACAGTTCTATACTCCCTGTCCTGACATCCTCTCCCTCTCATAACACATACGCACACACCAACACTACAACCAGATGTAATTCAAGCATCCCCTTTGCATATTCATTTGTTACTGTGTAGCTTCTGGCGTCTACCGAGGTTTTATGTTCCCAGAAGTGTGGAGCTGTTTCCATGAGCATGTGGGGAACCAAGTAACCACAAGAGTGCTCAGATTACTGTCAGTAATAACATCTCAATTTTTTACTTGTTTTAATATTACAGGGTAAAATCAGCACAAAAGAAAGAGCGTGTATTAGAAATTGCCATGGTTGTTTGTCTGAGTATATGTGCTGGCAGACAGATTATTTCTGCCATTTGAATTTTTAATGATCAGATTCCAGCTCATAATCAAGAACTGGCCAAACATTACGACAGTATGAGTTAAATTGTCAAACTGGCACGTTATTGTATCTTAAACAGGACTGATAATTCAAAAATAAAACATTTACTGCTGTTTTACTCCACAGATGCTATGTTGGTTTTCAGGCTGTAACATAAAAAAGGGTATGATAATATATGAGATGTTATGGTAGAGAGATACACAGGACAGCACATGCACACAAGTAACCATGCACACTTTCCTGGCGCCACTCACCTGTTTAACACATTTTTTCCCTGTTTATAACCAGATGTTATGAATTAAACAAAATATATAACAAAATACAATATCACAGTACATTTGATATAATATCACTGTATTTATAGTGTATTATAATTGTTCCATTCTGGTAGCAATACCACAATATCAAATACTCTTATTACAGATAAAAGTTCTGCATTTTACAGAGTAAAAGTGAAGATGTATTGTCAGCAAAATGTACTGGATATATCTGGATAAAAGTATTCATTATGCAGTTGAATGGCCCCTGTCATTATTGTTTTATACTGTTAGATTATTATTACTGCTTCACATTTAGCATTAAGCATTTTAATGTTTAATTGGTTCATTTACAACTTACAAGTTTAACAGCTGTTGTGTGGTTATATACTGGCATATGATGTTGGGAATGTATAACAATGTTTGATATTTTATGAAATCTTCAAATGTTTTCTATGTAAATTCTTAGTAACTTAAAGTAACTATGGCTGTACAATAGCAAATAGATTTAGTGAGGTAAAAGTACAATATTTCCCTCCTCACTGAAGTAGTAACTGTGGTTGAGAAATGATTTATAACAGACTTACTATCAGTATTCCATTTTATCTTTATATTTCTTGTCATAATGTTTCCAAGTCTCTCTCTATTGGACATTTAATAACCACCTGTTTTGTGTCAGCTTCTGCATGTTGTACAGTCAAGACACTGAAACCAATTCTGATATTCTTTAGACTGCTGTCATTTTAATAACTTCCAAATTGTGCTTGTTCATTTTATTTATATCATTTTATACAAATTTTACAGAACTTTGAACAGCAGCTCCTGCCATTTTTATTAAATTCTTGGTAAAAAAAAAAGAGAGAAAAAAATATGTTCATCAGTTAATCATTTCCATTTTTTTTTTTTTTTTTAAGTAATGTTTCCCGCTTTTGGCAGGCAGCAGGCATGCAGTGCAGCCAGGGGGATTAGAGCCACTGTCAGCAGGAGAAAGGGCAGAGGGGCGCAAAGGAAATGATTGTGTCCCCATTGAGGCAAGTCAGAGACCAGTGCCTCCAGTCCAGCTGCTGCAACCCAGTGCTGAGGGAAAAAAGGAAAGTGGAAGGTCAGTAGAGCAGTCAGAGAAAGACAGAGGCTGAGCGCAAAGAGCCACAAGAGAAATACTCAGAGAGGCCAGCACATGGAGACAGAAAAGATCTTGAAAAAGAAATACACCAAGATAAAAACACAAATCCTCCTGAAACACACACGAGCTTAATGGCCTGGAGACTAATGCGGAGTTTTTAGACTTTTTGATTTTGATTTGTTAAGTAGCCTTGTCCTCTGGGCTGGACGGGGTCAGGCAGGGGAGATCGGTGCATAGGTGCTCATAAATCATACGTGCTGCCGATGGCTGCTCAGACACATTGCTCAGGCATGTGGAGAAGGAGGAAGTACGCTAGTATGATTCCTCGGTATGTCACTCTGTGTAGAACCAAGGTGTTTTCGGACTCATTGAGCTTCTATTAGCAGCGGCTCTGAAGGTGGTAATTGATTCTGGCAGAGGAGCTAAGGCTCACAGTTAGACCAACATCTAAATGAAAACAAGTGGAGCCCAGCTAATGTGGAATTTCTGTATTACTCGATACGGCCATTAAAGGATCAGTGCCACTTCAATAACAGAAGATCAAGAGATGGTCCCCAGTAATTCTGCCCGTTTGTCCTCCACTCAGCCGGTCCAGTTTCAACTCTCATATGTGAACACGTCAGATGTGAAGAGTGGGCAGAACGGAGAACAGCCGCAAGGGAACTGATTATCATCTATCATCTAGCAAGAGCAGAAAACAAACAAACAAAGATGCTTTTTGAGACTCCAGAAGTGCAGACATGAAATAGTTCCTCCCAGCCAAGGCCAGCAGTGATTACAGCAAATAGCCAGGCAGGATCTTTCATGTGGGGAGCATCTCATGTGCCCCTGTCAGCTTCAAGGCCAAAACATCTCTTTCCTCTGACTAGCAGCGACGCAGATAATTTTTTCCCGCTACACCCTCCAACCAACAATTTAGCTCGGGACTAAAAGTGTCATTGCAAATAATTAGTTTCTCTTGTCCCAGCGTTGCCACAACCAAAATACCTCAGTGACCCTGCTCTTTGTTTGTCAGAGCGAAGGATGAATCTGAGAGCAATTGAGGTCTTGGCACTTTCCAGAATTACAGCCCAGAGAAGATTTTCGACCTCCTTCTTGGAATCTGTTTACCTTAGGCGGAAATCACTGACTTGGAATTTAAAGAAGAATGACTTCCTTTGTTAAGTTTTCAGGCGCAGATGTTAGAATCAAATTTTACAAATTGTAACAAATGTATACTGACAGAGCAACAGCTGAAAGTTTAAAAACTTTACAGACTTGTCGTCCTTTAAAGAAGGAGGACATGGTGAAGAGTTGACACACAGTATGCATGAATGAACAGCAGGATTTCTAGCCCTTCTCAGGCAGTCCAAATGATCTCCAGTCCTCCATTTGTCCTCTGTTAATCAACCTCTATTAAAGCCGTTTCAGAAACATCTAAGCTCTGACCTTCATCTCAATCAAAACCAGCCGATTGAAATTGTGTGCACGTGTGTGTGTGACAGAGGGAACTCAGAGGACACATGCAAAGTACAACATTTTAACAATTTCCATTCTTTTAAACACCTCTCGTGCCAACACACACCCAAAATGCAGCCAAGGTTAAGAATATACATACACCGATTAAAGTCTGGCTAAGTCATTCTGATAGACCAAAGGCGTATCTGTGAAATATTGCAAGGATGAATGATTCAGAGATTCATTCCACAGTGTTCATCAAAGCCTCCTCACGTACCCCAGCCAAAATAGAGCCGGACACACAGCTGCACCTCATTGAGAGGCTGGGTTAAATTAATCTGTGCTAAACATGATCTAATTTAAAGCTAATATGGCCCTTGTGTGGTCGAAGTGCAGCACAACTTCAGACAATCAAACTGATAAGATGAAGTGACCTCTGTTGAAAAAGAAAACATACTGGGGGCCCTTACAGGCCCCTAGAGGCAAGATTCTTCCTTTCTGTCCAGCATGATAGCCTGGCATTCCATGTTACTTTGCGCCCGCTTCTCCAGACCTGTTTGGCTGTTAGTTTGTTAGATTTTGTCAGATTTGTTTACTCCTTACTCTCTGACAGGGATAAAATGTGTCCTTCCCTGCTACAACCAAATTCACAAAAATTGTATGCAAATATACAGTACCAGTCAAAAGTTTGGACACACTTTCCCATTCAAGTGGTACTGTAGATGGACTACCAGTGAGCACTCAGGCCAAAGTGGCACCTCCATGCCAGAGACAGATGATTGGTGGGACGCCCCTGGCCCTGTGTCCACCTGTCACAGCCAGTGATTGTTGAGCAGCAGTAATTGTTCCACGCTGGCATGAAAGCCCACAGGAAATCCCTCCAACAAAACGCCCGTCAGACCGGAATGTTGGCACCGCGCTGGTACTCGGATCTCTTGGCCCGGGGCAGCACCAAGAGCCATGTGATGCAGCGAGGAATGCTGGAGGCTGATGT
Source organism: Nannoperca australis (assembly GCA_036023655.1). Lineage (NCBI taxonomy): Eukaryota > Metazoa > Chordata > Actinopteri > Centrarchiformes > Percichthyidae > Nannoperca > Nannoperca australis. Next base: position 5,956 of record JAVQJD010075978.1, read on the forward strand.
TGGGTTGGAGGGGGGAAATGGAAGGTCAGTGGTTGGAGGACAGTGGTGGGGAACCGCAAAGGTTAGTTTAGGATTTTGGGGGGGGGGGATTTGGGCCAGCAGCCAAGGCTGTAGTGCTAATCCCCAGTTGGCAGGCTGAGAAGAAGTGTGAGGGCCTCTGTGCGGAAGAGGCCATCCATCACTACGAAGTGCTTTGTGTCCTTTCTGTCAAACGGACTGGGAGTGAGGGCTGTTCTGCCTTGACTCTGTGTAGATGGACATGACTAGAAGCCTACTGATGGAGAGGATAGGATTAATCATTAATCATTTCATTTCAGATTAGGGCAACTGGAAGGAACGCAAAGAATAATGTGTTTTTATGTGATGTCAAAAGCTTCAAGCTCATATGATTTTCAAAAGCCTTAAGCTTGATTTTTTTATACTAACTAACTGCACTTCTGGGAAGTTGCTTTCCATAGGATAAGGTTTTGTTTCTGAGCACACCTGTTCTGGAAGTCATTTGGTGCCTCTTTTTACTTTGTAAAGAATATGCATGACATTTTAGTAGTATATTCACCTGGTCAATAAAAATGAATAGCCTTCACCATAGCCCCTAGTTTCTGAAATAATTAGGATTTGTAAATCTGTATTTTCTTGAAAAGTAGAACTGCTGATCATGGTGCTTGTCATGACATAAAAAGTTGTCATCAAAGATATTTTGTGACAAGCAAAGTGTCTGCCATTGGCAGATCATTGCAGATCATTGCCACTGATCTGCTGAACCAGAACCGCTATAAATTGTGGAGAGCTGTGGAAGATTGTGATGCAAATTCTTGAGGGAACAGATTCGTGTCGGAATGCACTATGATCCAACCTCTCCAGGCAATAATCTGGGTCCAGTGCAGAGGAGAGAGAGAGGGAGAAGGAGGGGAGGAGGGATGGGAAACAAGAGGAAACAATCTGTCATACGTCTTCATCTCAACTTGCAAAAGTTAAGCTGTTGGATGGGAGGAGGGAGGGCAAACTAAACATAAACATGACAAACTGCACGCCGTTTATGACAAGCTGGACAATCACATACACACGCCTCTACTGAGAGACTGGAGACAGTGTTGATTAGATATCTCTGAACCTACTGCACAGCAGATGGTTATTGTCTTTGTTTGTTCCTGAGAAAAAAGGCGTCCTCACTCATTTACTCGCCATAGGGTAAACATCAAATTTGACTCCAATGCTGCACTGCGCTGTATTGCTGCTTGTGGAAATTCAATTCGATTCGATGTTAGTCATTCTATTGTGAAACAGTGTGGACGTCACAGTGATTTCTAAATAGCAGCAGCAAGAAACATGAAAGAAAGCAAGAAGGAACAATGCAAGACACCAGAATGGATTTTTTTACAGCAACACACAGCTGATTACATAATGAAACCAACTTATAGCTAAGAGGACATCTTACTGATATGCGTGTTCACCAGTGAGATGTCTGTCTATACGTATACTGCAGAATATTTTGCAACAAAACAATACTGCTGTTGGTCTCAAACTTAGCTGCATAAGTTCATTTGGTGCTTAACAGGCAGGCCCGGGTCACTCACACGCACTCATGAATGCACACACACACACACATAATACAAACATGAACCCGACAAACAAGACCGCTCCTGTCAGTCTACAGCTGCGCCCCTCCACAAAGTCACACAAGGCCCTGAAAGGACAAATGTTTGTTTCTCTCTGCAGAATTAATGAGGGCATCAGTTCCTGCCACCTCTACTCTCCTGCACCGACAGACTGCACCCAGCTCCCGCTCTGCCTGGGCTCGAAAGCGAGAAGTAAATATTAGGACTTGACTATTTAGAAAGAGTTGGAAATGTGCAGCCCGCAAGGCCATGAGAGGGGCAGCAGGAGAAGTGAGGAGTAAGTGGGTCCACTGGCAGAACATCTGAAATCTGCTCCCCAGCAGGATGTGACAGAGATGTGCGCTAATTGCTTTAACCCTTCACACCTACTTGCTCCTTGTAATGGCCCTCCGGCTATTCCTCTTCAAATAAAGATTAATCTCCATTCACTTACTACATACATACCGCATTTGCTTCATTTTAAGTGTAATTGAGAAACTGAGAGAGAGCAGTAAGGGTATGTTTGGTAAGCTCACACGTTTAGCTAGTCTTAAAGTAATCGGCAGCTTCATTATTCTTTTATTACGTCTGATGAGTCCTGAGAGAGACTCCTACAGTTGCAGAGCATCTTATTGCATTGTGTGAAGGATAGCCTGCGAGGACTTGTGTACTCACGTAGACTTATTCTCTGATCCGAGCCAGCTAAACAGCCCATTGCTAAATGACAAGGAACAATATCATCTCTGCTAATAAGAATAAATCATATTAGAGAGGAGAGATGGCCTAGACCTGGCCAGCTATTGATCTGGGCTTTATGCCTTTGATTATATCTTTTAGCAGCATATTTGTGCTCACATGGGTGACATTTGTGTGTCTAATGTGGCCAGGAAGTATTCTACAGTTTGACTGGTACTGTATGTGTTACGTGTCCATGACCACCTCCAAATGCGGTTTGTGTGATCGGATTCTCTGTGCATCTTGAACATGTTCACACCTGTATTTTTAGCTGTGCACTTGTCATAGAAGCACCCAAGATAGACAAACAGCCATGGGCGTTTTGGTGGGCCATAAAAAGTCTGCCATGAAAGCTATTTGTACACATTGTAAAGAGAGCACTTCAGGAGTATTTCCCAATCCAACATTGTACGACCACACAAGTACCGCACGTGTGTTGGGAGAGGAGATTTAGATGAAGCAGGTTAGTAGAGAGAAGAAGGATGTACTGGTGAGACTCAGCGTAGCAACATGACTGCTCCCCTGTTGGCTACACCAGCGTGTAGATTTAACAGCCCAGCCGAGGGTTGAGTCCATTCCAGCTCCAATAGAGGCCAATAAGTCACGCTGGTGTCAGGCTGCAGGTAAAATATAATAGCCTGTGGCTGAGGTCTCTGGGACAGAGCGAGCACAGCAGACGGGTGTCTGCACCATCAGCGTTCATGAGAGCTCCACCTACAATGACTTGACAAGAAAAGCCAAAGAGGCAGTTGAATGTAGCTTGAAAAATGCACAGAAAAGTACTGGGTATTATTAGTTTTAGAATAGACCTTTAGAAATACATGCAGATAAATTAATATATGTTATTGTCTTTGTACAGTTTTATTTTCAATCAAGTTTTTGTTGTTAAGAGGATTATTCTGGTTTATAACATCTTGGTTGTTGTTTTTATAAGTCTGGGTTTCATTTCTGGTGGTCATGATATCAATGTACTCAACCAGTTAAACCCTGTCTGATCATCCTACCGTGTTTTCGCTCCGTTGTACTTAGATCTCAACATACCCTGAATGAATTTGCTTATCTTTCAACCAGTTTGCTAGATTTTTTTAAGTGTGATGAGCTTACCAGATTTGACAATAAAAACTAACCCAAGTTGTAACAAACTGAAGTTCTTATGTAACCTGTTCTTTTTATTAACATCCCAAGGTTTAAATAATGTATCACATTTTTCATTTATAAAAGGAATTGAGTTATTTGGTAAAATTATGAATACTTGACATTTTTGACAAGAAAATAGAAGCTGCTCAACTTCAACACAAAATATCAGCCAAGATACTGTATGTCTTTGGTGATTTGGCCTTTCCAAATTGGTGGAGCCATAAATATTTCAGCGCCTGTGTCACCTTCAGTAGCAGGTTATTGATGATTGATGGTGGCACATAGTTTCCAGTTGGGCATTCTTAAATGGGGAAAAAAAATTACTCTTTTCCCACAGGGCGTGTCACCAATCAGACAATTCACAAATCAAATCAGTGCTGCAAACAGTGCTAATCACATATAATGGCTTTGCTGGCTGCCCGTCCCCCTCAGTCTTTTGCCAGATAAATGGTATTACCTCATTCAGGCTGAGAAATATGGACAAAAAACATTACAAAAAACAGATTTCAGATCTGGCTACCATTCAAAATGACCCTTATGTTACAAATGGAGGAGAGATTGAAACAAATATGCGTGTGTTTAAAGTTGATTCCCTCCTCACATCCATTGCTTTTTCTTCCTATAAAAAATGGTTCTTTTAAATGAGAGCTCAAGTTAAAAGATTTGCGAGGGCAAGAGATTGATTTACTGTGATGTGCTTGAGTTGCAGCAAGAGAAGAAATGTCTGAATTTTATTCCTCAGTCGTTCATTTGGACAACTTGAGAGAACAGCGGCATTTAACCAGATCAGGGGGGAATTGGGCCGTGCACTGAGCTCATACAGTCTATGTGCTTTAAGCCAAGGCTGTGTGTATGTTTTAGCCACTCAACAACTGAGGCTGTCGTCGAAGGAAGTGGAGGAGCAATTTTAGCACTTAGGCCTGAACTTGTCCCGAGCTGTCTGGGTTAACAAAATACTGAAACAATGCCGAACAGTGATCAGCAGCCTACTGAATTAACTGATGCAACATAAAAACCTCAAAGAAGAATAATTCTCCCATTATTCTCCCATTTGACCTTTGGGCCACCGTCACAAAGAGAGTGGAATATTTGTTAGAAATAAACAGGACCCACATCTGTTCTCAATATATCAATACATGTGACAAACAAAGTCCTTTTCCAACAATATCCATTTGTGCATTTATTTTCCAAAACTGGACACTGAAACAAAGGAATGTACAAGCTGGGCTGCGCTTCAAATGAAGATCCACAAATCAATACAGTTTATTCCAAATGTTTCCAGAGTTTTTGTTGTTGTTGTTTTGTTGTTTTTAAATTCACCAAAGTGTGAGGTCAATTTTAAAACACATTTTGCATCAATTGACAAATGGAAAAGTGATACAAGTATTAATGCTTATATACTAATATCCCTAAATCTTGCGAAACATAACCTCTTTGTTCTCATGTTTTCTTTAATATCCCACCATTTTTTTTCATGTTTGCCATTAACCAGATCCCTTTCATGTGTTTGCATGACATCAGTCAACCTGGCAGCAAACGACACACAACAAAAATACTTCATGCAGGGCGATGAAAAGCAAAGGCAATGGGCCTGCTGCCTAGACTGATCTGTGGTCAGTGTGGGAGGCCAGTGGGGCTGCTCCATTTATCAGATCATCACAGCTGATCTTAATGCTGCTGGCTAGGTGAATGTTTTCCTTACTGGTCCTCACTCTGGCCTTAAACAGTGCTACATTTCATGTCAGAAGTTGCTAAAACAGTCCGCCATATTCTCCAGATACAACCTACTTTACAGGACACACACACATTAAACTGTGACTGAAGTCGTCTTTAAATTTGTGACCCTGAATTCTCTCTTTGACTTATATGCTGAGGTTTACATAGTTTAACTCAGCCAGACACTGGGTAAACATGGCGGTGTTTCACTGATCTTCATGTGAATAAAGCTGTGCTGCTTCCCTCTTTAACCCCTCTCAGTAATGTTAGCTAGTTAGCTGTTTTTTTCAATGGGTTTGTTGACTCCTCTGCTGAGGACGCAGCCTGCTCTGTCGGTCCCCCGGACAGATTTACTGTGATTACACGCACCAGTGTTTACTTTTCCCAGCATACTTAGCTCTGTGTTTCTTTTATTCATATTAATTCAGTCTCACTCTTTCTCTCTCCACGGCTCTTTTTATCTGTCCTTCCTTTGATAGCTTATACTGATGGTCTGCCATCCAGTCGGTGATTCACTTTATGTTGAGATTATGAAAGTATACATTTATCGGTTGCAGCCGAGTTTAATCTGCAGATGAACACATTTGTTTTCATCCCAAACAATATGGCATGCCGTTTGGCTTATATCAACTAAAGTGCTTCTACTCTTATAGAGGATGTACAATTAAAAAACTGAAAATAGGTTATTTGATTCAGTTTCAGAGTTTTCAAAAACCGCAGTAAGAATATGACTGAGATGTTTTAATGTAAATAGATACATACATACAAATATAGACCTATTGCTATTACTATTATTATTATTACTATTAAAAAGGTTTACACAAAGTTTTTTTAAATCTCCACTTTCAAGTCTAACTCAAATGAATAAATAAAAATAACAGTATATATAAACAGTAAGTGATTTGCCAAATTTGTTCCAGGATTTGTTAACAGTATTATGTTATTAGAAAGAGTAGTATAACTATTTGGAATTAAGGTAAAGCTTGATTTGGTTTGATTTGATCAAGTGTCCAAATATTCACAAAACAACAAAAAGAAGAAAACCTAAACAAAGGACATGTGGGCCAGGTCAGGCCGACACAATAAAACAAAACAGAAAATGAATTCAAATATAACACGTTGTATATAGCATGAACCACAAACAAGATGTTATGCATGAAATTGAAGGATGGCACAGTATAAAAGTTTATATTAGTTATTTCCACACGTCTTTAATTGTTATTTGTATTCACTTGTCTTTGGCCAAATTAGTTTCCAACTAAACACCATAAACTCCCGGTGGTGTCACTGCCTCCTCCTCAGCCATCGGCTGGTTTGTCTTTATCTAGAAATGTGCATACTTTGCATGATCTGCTATCTCCCAGCAACATGCCTGAGGACACACACACACACACACACACACACACACACACACGCACTCACACACACACACACACACACACACACACACACACACACACTCACACACACACACACACACACACACACTCACACACGCACACACACACACACACACACACACACTCACACACACACACACTCACACACGCACACACGCACTCACACAGCGCTAACAGAGAAAATACATGTAGCTGATGTGTGTGTTGTGTTCACTGCTCAACAGAAACATCCGTTATTGCAGCTTTCAGTCTTCAGGATGTTTCATGTTGCAGCAAAGAGAGCAGCCTGCAGTAGTGTTGTGTCTCAGACCACTGACGTTCTCCTGTTCTGACGTTCTCCTGTTCTGACGTTCTCATGTTCTGACGTTCTCATGTTTTTCTCTGCAGCGCTGAAGATCCACGTGTCGGAGGCGACTCGTCAGGTTCTACAGGAGTTCAGCTGCTTCCAGCTGCAGCTCAGAGGAGAGATCGAGATGAAGGGAAAAGGACGCATGAGGACGTACTGGCTGCTGGGAGAGAACACCAACTGACGGAGGAGAGGACGGAGGAGAGGACGGAGGAGAGGACGGAGGAGAGGACGGAGGAGAGGGCGGAGGAGAGGGCGGAGGAGAGGATGGAGGAGAGGGCGGAGGAGAGGATGGAGGAGAGGACGGAGGAGAGGGCGGAGGAGAGGATGGAGGAGAGGATGGAGGAGAGGGCGAAGGAGAGGGCGGAGGAGAGGAAAGAATGGACTAAAAGTGAAAGTTAGAAAGAATCATCCTTCACAGTTTGGATGTTTCAGGTCAAAGGTCACCACTGGACAGACCGACTAAACCCCTCCTCTCTGATTGGATGTTTACCTGTGACATCATTTTGACCTTCGGGAACTCGTACAGACACAAAGTTTCACTGTAAAAATAAATAATTTGAAAACAGACGTTTTATTGTCTTTATTGTAAAAACAAGACTTTTAGCATCAGATGATATCTGAGGAGAAACTCCTCTCTTCTCTCAGCGGCTCGAAGGCACAGCCTGGTGGTGAAAACAAGCGCTGCTGAAAGATGGAAAATAAACACTACCTGCAGAAGAAAGTCACATGAACCTCAAAAAGTGTGGGGTCCCTGATATCCAACACAGAAGAAAATACCCCATAATAATATAATCATACATCAGTGAACGAGAACATGGTGGAAATCGAGCTTGAAGTCAAGTATTTAGTGTATTTACAGAGACGCATTAAAAGGCTGTGACAGCAAACTGAAATGATAAATGATTTATTTAGTGTCCATGAGTGTGAGTGTGTGTGTGTGTGTGTGTTTAAGCAGTTCATAAAATGTAATTCTTCCATTCATCATGTGAATGTTACAGTGAGGAAACCGGACAGGAAGTGAAGAAACAAGACGTAGGAATTTCAGAATAAAACAGAAAACAGAACACATCATCCTGGACATTGAAGTGTTTCCAGGTGGGAAGAAAAGGACAGAAGAGATCACCTCCACCTGAAGTTCAGCTTCAACATGACTGTTTCGTTTCTGGGTGAAAAGGTTTCGTTAAAGAGTTTGATGTTTGATATCTAATGAGACAGATGAGACAGGAGGTCTTCATGGCCTCATTTCAGTCTCACAGGAGTAACATGGAGTCAAAGTGAATGCTATTGCTGGGAGTCTGGAAGGTGAACCAGATACAGCTGACTGAGACTTTAAGCAGTAAACACTTTGGTCAAACCACAAACCATTAAAGAATGATCATAATTGATTATCAATCTTTGTTCACAAACTCTTTTAACATCGATCAGAAAAGATTAGAATTTATTTAACAATTCAACATCTGCAAAACTCAATCACGTACACAATCAATGCGTTTAATGTCTCTAACAAACACAAAACCTCCTACTTCTGCAGCGTTTCCATGCGGATTGGCTCCAGGTCTCCTCTCCTGCCATTGGTCAATCTGTGCGTCACTCAGAGCTGCCAGTGAAATGATTGGTTAGCGGCCCGTAGGCACAGCCCCCCCCGCTCTCTCGGTGCGGATGTCCGTTATGTGACTGCGGTCGCACGGTATCACGGAGCGGGACTGAGACCGAGACCGACAGCGGTCCAGTATAAGTTTTACAAACACACGGTTACCGACCAGAGCGTCTCTTGCTGAAGCTGGCCCGCTGACAGCAGCACCACAGGCTCCGGTACACCGACAGAAACATTTATAACCCCCCCTGGACCCGGAGTCTCAGACCTTCGCAGCTCCGCGGGGCCCGGCGAGGCGCGGCGGGAGCAGATGGATCCTGCACCGGCGAAGGCGAAGCCGCAGGGCCGGCTACTGGTGTCCACCCAGCTGGACGCCAAAGACGAGCTGGAGGAGGTAGGCTGACCCGGTCTAACGGCCCCGGAGCCCGGTGAACCCGGACTGAGCCCGGTTAGACGGGTTTACGGGCAGATGTCAGCAGTTAGTGAACAGTTTGCTTTTCAAAACAACCAGCGGATACAAAGAGACGTGATGGAACCATTTTTGTCAACCTACACGGCGGCTAGCAGGCTAGTTAGCGTGGCTAGCATCGTTAGCATAGCATAGCCGCGCGGTGCTGCGTGTAAACATGGTGGTGGTGGTGTAAAGCCTCGGGGTGGGGCAGCTCAGGTGTGTGTTTGTGGTGCTTATGTGCTCTGAAAGACGCCACAATGCGCGTATCAAGACACTCAGCTGACGGATAGTTAGCCTAGCATGCTAATCCTACATACTCACGGATGAGTCCAAAAAAGTGACAGATGCGCATGCGCCATGCTTGTGTTTCATGTGTCAAAAGTAGAGAGGCGCTGGCAGTTACAGGTCCGCGTGCTGCTTCAACACGTTCACACAACCTTTACCCTCACCTGCAGGACAACAGGTGAGCTGCGCTCAGCGCGAGAGCACCCAGGGAAGCACTAGGGAAGCAATCGGATTCACAATTACAGTATCACTACGCAGACTCCACGTTCCTCTTCTTCTGCCCTCCACCTGTCCACACACCTGAGCAAGACCCTGCCCCCCCACACACACTTTGTTTGATCAGATCAATAGAATAGAAAGCCTTTGTCATTGTACACAGTCCAATAAGATTTAAGGAGCAGCTCCTTTCACAATAGCCTATACAATACAAATCAATACACAACTTATGTAAAAGACAAATCCGTATTAATAAATAAATCAGTATCGCACAGTGGTTGTATATTGCACAGGTATTTTATGTATATTTGTTTATTATATATATAATACAAGAAAAGACTAAAGACTCATTTGTTCCGGGAATACAACAGCACTTAAACGTCACATTGTTTATATAAGTATAGCATATTCCACAATATCATAGTGAAATGATATTGCTAGTTTGATGGTATTGCTAGTTTGAATGTATTGTATTTGATAATGTACTAAGATCATTGGTTCCTTGATCTAATGCTCTTCTGATTCTGCCAT
>JAVQJD010075995.1:0-13607 GCA_036023655.1 Nannoperca australis
CACACACACACACACACACACACACACACACACACACACACACACACACACACACACACACACACACACACACACACACACACACACACACACAAAACAGAGCAACAGGATCCAGGTTATTATAATCTGTTTAGTCAGAGAGAGCTGTACTGCCCTCTAGAGGTTAAGAACAATGTTGAACTGATTGTTTTTGTTTATAAATGTGGCCGAGCTGCAACTAACAATTTTATAATAAATTAACTGATACATTTTTATATACAGTATGAGAAAATAGTAAAAAAGAAAATCTCAATTTCCCACACAATGTTATATGCTCAAATTGCTTATTTTATCCAACAAACAGTCAAACCCAAAGATATTCAAGCTACAGTGTTAGCGACCATTTCAAACATTTCACAGTTCCAGTTTCTCATTTGTGAGGATTTGCTGCTTTTTCTTGTCATACATTTTAGTAAACTAAATATTTGCGTACCGTTGGTCGGACCAAACAAGCAACACGTCACCTTGAGGTGTAAAACATTGAGATGGGCATTTTTCACAATTTTCTGATGTTTTATAGCATATAAGTTATATATGCAGAATAACTGAAAATCATTAGTTGCAGCCCTGGTCTGCCTTTATCACCTAACTACATAGCAACATCTTTACATCATACAATAATGCAATCTAATACAACTGCTCTGTAGTAAATAAAGCCTTTAATAAATCCAGCAAAATCAGGTTTTTGTTAAAACTGTATCAGAGGCGTGTTGTTTCAGTTATTTTAGGCTTATCAAAACTTGTATTCAGGAAAAGCTTATCATCCTTAATCAAATATTGGTTGATTAAGGAAATGTATTTAAATTTGCGTCCCTAATACCTAAGCATATACTTTACCTGAGGCCACAGCAAGGCAATGTGAGGAGCCGTAAAAGGGCCAGAATCACCCTGAGGGGCAGCAGAGTGAACACATAGAGAAAGGCATCCAGACAGAGGAAGAAGCCGAACGTCATCAACTAAAAAGTGAGAATGATAGAAAGGCACATAGAGGAAGAATAGTTATTTCTTTGTGACTGTTTAAACATTTCCCTCAGTGTTTGTTTGTGTTGTTTACCTTCTCAAGCTCCTTGGGGATGCGGAGGCAGGTGTAGACCCTCTCTCTGCGTTCGGTGTATTTGGCCTCATTGTGTTCCAGGAAGTAGCCTCTGGTGAGCTCAGTAGTTATAAATCTGACCAGAGACAAGTCTAGAGCCAGAAACGGACAGAGAAAGCATTGATCACAAACACATAGACCTTAAAGCCTTTTACCAACCATCTTCCCCTATCTCCCATGAACAAGATCAGCCTGCTTTGCTTAGAGCTTGCCAGCATCACCTAGCTTAAGGCAAATCCACCTGACAATGATGTCTCTCCCTTTTTCTGACACACACACACACACACACACACCCTAGGGATAAAAATAGCAACCACCCTACCGTAGATGCAGTTATAATACAGTTAATGGTATTAGTAACACCTGTGCTTTTCCTACTATGACATGTCAAATGTCTGCTGTGAAAATGACCTATTTTGACTGGTCAAGTCCTCTAACTTTACTACAAAATCATTGGAGTGCCTTTTAATTGGAACTAAGAAGCCTTGCACCCGCTAAGTAGCCCTTCTGAATGCGCATGCGCAGAGAAACCACGTCTTACTTTGACAGAGAAGCAAACCGGCCTATTAAGACTCCTGCATGAGTACACGCAGCAAGTGCTGTCTTGCTGACAGTCGGGACTCCTAAGACCAGTTATAATTTGGATGCATATAACATAAAGTAGCCAACTAACGTTACTTTAATTCAGCTCAAGTGTTTAACAAACATTAGCTGTGTCGATAAAGCTAGTTACATCCTGACACCAAGTGGGAAAGTCGGAGCAGCGCCCAAAGCTGCACAGACTTATATGATTGAAACTGCAAGATAACAGATAACCACACATTCACTGCAGTGACGCAGTTGTTTAACCAAACACATGCTCGCTAGCAAGTTAAAACAAACAATCACTTCAGCAGCTAGCTAGCGCTGTCAACCTGGGGTCTAATAACGAGGCTAGCTCTCACCTGACAGGTTGCGTTTCCTGCCTTTACTGCCGCCATTTTTATCCTTGATCCTCAACGTCTCCGTGACTCCGTCTTTCTCCTTGTTCTTCTCTGTTTTGGCAGCCTCTCTGTCCCTCTCGCTGTCCTCCTTCTCTTTCTCTTTCTCCTCTCCCAGACCTGTCGACAGCGAGTCCGCCATCTTTGCCAAACGGTCTCATCTGCTGCCTGGGAGACTGACAACTGCGTCACACGCTCTGATGTCAACACGCCCTGTAGTTTCACCAAATCTGCGGCAGATGTCGCCAAAACCCCGGTGAGCACATCTGCAGCTTATTTAGTTGTAAATAGAAAAATAAATAATGATGAACAGAGAAATAAATTAATTAATAATACAAAACAAAACAGACAGAGACGTTATGTTATATCGGTGTTTTCAATGGTTTTGTTCCTTAGTTGTATTTCTCTTGATCTTTCTAAAACGTTAGTTAAAATTCACACTAGTGAATTCACTACATAATTAGTGTTTTCATGAATCTTATTATTAGTTTGTCGTAATATGCACCACTAAAGCACAAAATAAATGCAATGATTTAACATGGATCCTGCATTTTTCTCACAACTTGAGAGCCTGTCTTCTGGCTGGGCTTTGTGTAAAACAATAATTTTTGTACTTTAGTTATTTAAACATACATTATAACATGCCAATAGCAATAGAGAGGGAGTGGTATTGTTACTCTTACTTGAAGAAAATATGTAAGTATTTCTTCTACCACTGAATGCAGGGGAGTAAAAGCACGAGGCCCTGCATTAAATATAAATAAGTACTCAAAAGTGTACAGAGTAAATGCAGCTATATAATTCCTTTAAACCACTAATGTGCAAAAGTCAGACCTTAATGAATAAGTGGAGCATGCACTGAAACAAAATGAGAGATGCAGGACAATTATCCTTCATATCTACACTGACTGGTGCTTCTGTGGTTAGTGCTTTAATATATAACATGACCTTTATTGCCTGTGTCACAATGGGTCATTCTGACACCATTAACTTACATGATTTTATAGCTACAGTCGCATCTAAGGTCACCAATCATGATTAATCTCCAGCGCAAAAGGCCAAATTGCAAAGGTTAATTCAACCCCTGAATGTAGTGGTGTGAGAGAGAGGGGGAGAGAGAGAAAGAGAGAAAGGGGGAGAGAGGGAGCAGGGATAGAGTTTCTCCCGGTAAGAGATCTCTTTGGCCGCCATAGATTCGGTTTCTGCTTCTGACTACCACATGCAACATTTTACCAAGAGAAATTACTTTCTTTCCTGATTATGATTATTTTTTCTTTTTCTAAGCTATAGAATAAACTAATGGTTATCGCCGGGCGTGCTTCGCGGTCGCTGCCCGGCGTCCTGTTACCTTCCTCGGGGCACCATGGGCTCGTAAGATGCCTTCGCTGTGGAAGCGGATAACGTTCTCGGTGGCTTCGGTGCTCTGTATCGGCTCGGTGGGCCTCCTGGTCGTGGCCCTGTCCACGGAGCGGTGGGTCACCGGACGGATCCTGTGTAAAACCGGGGCGGAGATAGTGAACGCGTCGCACCCGGAGATGGACCAGTTCATCGGGGACATTTATTATGGTTTGTTCCAGGGAGCAAAGGCCAAGAAGTGCGGGCTCGGCAGGAGGCGCTCCAAAGTATACAGTAAGATTAAACACATCCTGTGAGCTCTCTGTTCATTCTTGTTAAGAATAGGTAGTATAACCAGTGTTCAGTATTAAATATGTCAAGAAACCATAATTACATATTTATTTCTTGTAATAGAAAAAATACAGATCAAATGTGTAATATAACAATGAAATTGTGAAATACAGTAGAACCTGTTCAATTATTAATATATTAAAGTATGTTGTTTATAGATGACATATATTTATAGATCACCTGCATCACCAGGTCCACATGGGTGTGTTTATCAGTGAAAGTGCCTCATAAAACATCTACAGTCCCTATAGTTTTATCACCTCTAGTAATCAATAAAGCAAACTTACACCCTCTAATGAATCCGCTCTCACCATCAAGAGCAGAACAAGTCCTGCAGATCACAAATATATCACTGAATCTTGGGCACATGTGTTCAAAATGATGCACAAGCTATATGGAATATGTGAATGTGATAAAATAGAGAAGCCATGAAAACGCAGTCTTAGGTTGAGTATTAAATTCAACGTAAAAATATAGATTATATGGATATGGTACTTAATGCCTATAATATCTACACCTCACCTGCAAAGCAGCTCACAAGCCTGATAATGTGTCTCTTTATCTGTGTTTCTTTGTTTCTGCCTGGTGGACCCAGTTTTCCCAAAGCTTGTGCGGACGTTGAACGGTGGCCTTCACGTGATGGTGATCCTCTTCCTGCTGGTGGCTGTGGGCTTTGCGTTGGTCAGTCTGTCTTTCTGCATTTACAACGCACGCAAGGTTCCCTACCAGAGCATCAAAGGACACAAAGGACTCTACCTGTGGAACTTCATTGCTGGTGAGGCAAATTTTGTCTTTACTCCTTCCCTCAAACTCTTCCTCAAATGTTGCTTTTATTTGTTGTTACTTCACATTTCCACCCTCATTTCTTCCATTTGCACTCATGTCCACTTTGTAACTCGTTTCTTTCTGTCTCTTCACTCACTTCTTCTTATCTTACTTTCAATTCCCCTAGTTTTCTCTCACCCCTCTGAGGTTTTTTTTCTTTTATTTTACTTCCTCATGCTTCCGAGCATTTCTTTACCTCTCTGTTTTCCCTCCCTGACTATTGTCTCCCTCTGTCTCCAGCTCTTTTCGGCGCCCTGGGCATGCTGTGTTTTCTGGCAGCTGTGAGGCACCACCGCCTGACCGAGCGGGTGGCCAATTATCGGGAGAATCTATTTGTGCTGGTTGTCCTGGATGACAGCCTGGACTGGTCTTTCTGGTTGGGTGTTGGCAGTATTGCCACCCACTTTGCCGTCTGTGGAGTGGTTGCCATGAGCCGGATTAAACTTCCCAAACCGGAGATCAAGAAACCTGAAGAACCTACCGTCTCTTCTCTGGATATGCTCTACTGAAGGACCAACCAGGAGACATTGTTAGCATTTCAATCACTGAGTGAAACCAACACTGTGCCAGTGCCCCTTTACTTTACATGACTTGTAGACTCATTACAACCTCATTATAGACTCATTTTTATCTAAGTTCTCTCTCAACAAATCATTTTCCAGTGAGAATAAATGTTTCTTTGTCTGTGACAATTATATTATTTAAAGGATTGACTGGAAACTGGTTTGCTTCCTCAAAAAGATACTCTGACTCCTAGTCGGATCAACCATTGCCCTGGGACTAAAATGCTCCTGGTCCCCCATTAACCCCCAGTTCCTCTCACTCTCTTTGTTTAATGTGCACAGTTTCTCTATGTTTGAGTATTACCAGGCCCCAGATTTGCTGTGTGGTCATTTGTTAATACACATGAATGTTTGGACTATGAGACATATAAGAATAAAACATGAATAATTAAAATTCTTGAAAGTAGATTTTGTCACAGGGATCCTCTGATCTTGAAAAGAGGCCTCAGATTTCAATTAATTAAGAAAGTGGTGCATTTTCCCAAACAAGTGTCTAATTAAATCAGTAGAAACTATAGTAAGCCTCTAGCTTTTGTGGCAGTTACTTGGTAACTCGTAACCTTGACTGTCATTAAAAATCAAGAAAAACATTTTTTACTGGAAAAAAGGAACAAACTCAGAAAGAGCAACAGAAGAGTACAAGTACAAAAAGTGCAAAAATGTTTTTGAGTGAATATTGTGCATTGATGAAGACAAGAAGAAACCTCCCGATGCCATCAAACACTGATAGGACCTGGACTTTAAACCTTCCTCTTTAACACAAAGTAGTGATGGTTTCATCTGCTGGAACAGTCAGCCCACACTGGACGGGATTATCTGCATGGTGGCTGCTCAAACACACTGCAGACAACATCAAATTACCAACTCAAGCTCACGTCACTCACTTGTAGTTTCAGACGCTGGTAACGACTGTGATACCAGAAAAGTCTGAGACACAAACAGCAGATCTTCACGCTTTTTATGGGCTGTCTGTTTCTCTGTGGGTGATATTTACTGCTTTGCAGGAGTAATAGGGATCTGTCTTTCAGTCACGTTATGGTTCACTGGTTAAATCCTTCGGTCTTTGGTTGAAAGCCTAAGTACCTTTATGAATTACTATGCAACTATGCATGAATAATGATTTATTATATGATCTTCCATAGCAGAACAGACTTTTCATTCACTTTAACTTGGTCATAAAACGCTGTTATGAAGGTCAACATAAGAATTATTTGGACATGTTGAAAAAGGTCACTTTTGCCATCATTAAAGGACGTCTTTGACCTGTTTTAGATTAGGTTCTGACCTCATGTGTTGAGCTGGATGCATGATTTGCAGAACAATGTGAAAGCTTTAGTTCTTTTCTTGTTTGTTTATGATGCTTCCTGTTCAAGGGGAAAACTAACAAACTGGTAACAGACATATTTACAGATGACATCAATTAAACAATTAGTTGGACAACTTGTTTCTTCTTTGTGTGTGTGTGTTTGTCTTTTATTTGCTCTCTATAGTACTGTAATATTCTCTTTCCTGAACTTGCAAACAGGACGTCACGACCCAGTGAAGATTTCCTCATATTATAAATCTATGATGAAAAAGATACATGCAGTTAAACTTTTGTCTCCGCTCTCAACAGAAAGTGAGCTTGGAGGGATTCATTGTCCTGCTAAACAGTGAGCAAATTAGTCTAAGTATTAGATTCAAATGATGTGACCTGCACAGCATGGATATGTAAGTAGGAAGTCGATTGAAGTTCTGTGGTTTTGAATCTGATAATCTGACAAAATACATACATCACATACGCTGATTTTCCACACGAGATTATCGATTGCGATGTTGGGAATGCACAATCACTGATATTGTTTGCTACAGTGGTAGAAGAAGTACTTGGAAATAGAAGACAATAAAATGCAGTACGCATTATTGTATTATTGAAACATGAATAACACATGTTTATATTGTTGTTAAAGTTGGGGCTAATCTTTATTACTTTATGTAATGACTAATATGAATTAATATGAATCTTCAAAGAAATTAAAGTTATCAGCTAACTATAGTGGAGTAAAAAGTATTTGTCTTGTCATTTGAAACATGGACTATAAAGTGGCAGAAAACGAAAATACTCAAGTAAAGTACAAGTACCTCAAAACTGTACTGTACTTGAGTAAATGGACTTAATTACTTCACACCTCTGGTTAACTAATTTTTTGTCACTGCCTCCTGCAGCTTCACTCTTCTGACGGCAGGTGGCGACAAAGGCCCGTTTTTGTTGCCTTTTGGTGACGTATGAAAACCGCGACGCTGTCAGGACGATCTGCCTCTTACACATGTATGCGACCTCTAAATCTCTGCGTTTGTTTGCTTCGGGTTTTTCACAGAACAAATGACAATGCTACTTCTGAGGAGAGCTGCGCAGACGGCGGTGCGGACAGACAGCCGTAGGTCGCTGTCTGCCTCGCAGCATCGCCTGAACGACAGAAAAGTTAGTAGCTAATGTTAGTAGCCTGTCAAACATTAGCCGAGTCAACTGACTGCTAGTTCCAGTGACTCACACAGGACTCATTCGCATTTCACACTGTAGATTCAGATACCTGTACCGTGTTGCTGTGTGTCTGCAGGGGCTGGTGCTGGGAGTCTTTGAGAAGGAGGGAGAGGAGGGCAGCTTTCATCTGACACAAGCAGCCGCAGGTTTTGACCAAACTCTGTCTGGGAAACTCACTGAGCTGCTGAAAATGTGAGTCTGTCTGTCATGTGATGATAACCATATACACTCAGTTGCCAGTTTATTGGGTAGTCCTACTATACACTAATTCTAATCAAATTCATGTTGTAAAGTTATGATGTTCAGGTTTTGTTGACACTATTTTAGAGAGGTATTGAACGGGTTATTTGGGGAACTTTGTTATTGATATTGGCAATATGTTGGGTATTCATTAGTGGTGCCCTGTTTAGATACACTGGAACATATCTGAACTGATACTGCTCTAATTAAAGTGATGGGGTATTAGGCAGAGGTGGAGATCCTCATTTATCACTGTTTCTTAGTCACTGTCATTATAAAATTGTAATGACATATTTTTATAAACCTTAATGGACAATACATGATTTCAATTTCATGTATTTTTCATGAAGGTTTTAATTTTCTTTTACATTACTTACATTTACATTTACTATGATTAGTACATCCGTAATATTGTATTAACTGTGAATAAAACCTACGATACAAAGGAATTCTTAATGGATATTATACTAACACTTTGTGTCTTACTAGCTTGTTGCATAGTTGGTTAATAAACTAGATTTGTACTTTTCAGCTCTGGACCAGCTCTCAAGAAAGGCAAAAGCAGAATATTTTATGGAATCCACAAGGTAACAAGGTGTGGCATTAGATTAAGAAAGCCCTGTCTCTAGACGACATCAGAGTAATTAAATCCTCTCTGTATCTTCTTCAGGACTTCCCCTGTGTGGCAGTAGTTGGGCTGGGTAAGAACAATGCAGGTGTGTGTGGGGCCGAGAGCTGGGACACCAGCAAGGAGAGCATTAGACAAGCGGTGTCAGGTAAGACATGTGACTCTGCTCGTCTCAGTGCTGCCTAAATGTGGACTTTGTACCTGTCTGATATCTGTGTATTTGTTTGTGTGCGTTCAGCTGGATGCCGGTTGCTTCAGGACCTGGAAGTGAACCACGTGGAGGTGGACGGCTGCGGTGATGCCCAGTCAGCAGCAGAAGGTGCTGCTCTGGGTTTGTTTCACTATGACCAACTCAAATCCAAGAAGAAGACCAAAGTGACCACGCAGCTTCATGGAAGGTAGCTGTAGCAAACTGAATATCACAGGTGTTTGACTCTTGGGTTAATACAGATGTAAGCAGCATCATGCTAATGTTTATAAATGTCTGTGTGTATATGTTCTTAGCGCTGACTCGGCCGGTTGGGATAAAGGAGTCATGTATGCAGAAGGCCAAAACCTGGCGCGGCTACTCATGGAAGCTCCAGCCAATCACATCACTCCTACAGCTTTTGCCCACACTATTGAAGAGAAACTAGCGCCGCATGCTGAACGAGTCACAATAAAGAAGAGGTTTGTGCTCCATTCATCATCACTGACTGCGAATTCCAAATATTTTATCACTTAAAATAAGGTCTAGTCTGATTATTGATCATTTTTGCACTCCGAAGAGCAGACAAAGGAAAAGAGATTTTGTCTAATAATGCATGTGTTTATGTGCTGTAGATCTCAGGCTTGGATAGTGGAGCAACAGATGGGAGCGTTTCTTAGCGTGTCTAAAGGTTCAGAGGAGCCCCCTGTCTTCCTGGAGCTACATTACAACGGTTCTCCCGACGGCAGCCAGGCCCCGCTGCTCTTAGTGGGCAAGGGCATCACATTTGACAGGTAAAAAGCAGGAATACACGCTTCAGCTCACTGTCAGTAAGATTTCTCACATAAATGTTACAATGCCCCCATTCATGTTGTTTTGTCCCCTCTCTCTGTTTGCCTGTAGTGGTGGTATTTCCCTGAAGCCGTCTCCTTCTATGGATGCGATGAGAGCCGATATGGGTGGAGCTGCCACCGTGTGTGCATCCATAGTCACAGCAGCAGCTCTGAAACTGCCGATCAACATTATTGGTGAGCTTTTGACAATATGGATCCTCCAACATCATTTTTCTAGATTTAATGAACATGAACATGTCTTTATAAACATCCAAAAGATCTTAAATCTTAAAATGTTTTAATGTAATGTTTAGGTGAAAACAAATCTCTTAGCTGTCTGTTTCCACTTTTTACAATAAATCAGGTCTGGCTCCCCTGTGTGAGAACATGCCCAGTGGAAAAGCTACTAAACCAGGTGATGTTGTCACAGCCAAAAACGGAAAGACAATACAGGTGGGTGGAGCCATGATGAAATGTGAAAGTGTGTACACTTATAACGCATGTACGTATGAGCAGGTTGTTATTGTTGTGTACAGGTTGATAATACAGACGCAGAGGGCAGACTGGTTCTCGCCGACGCACTGTGTTATGGGCACACATTCAACCCCAGAGCCATTGTCAATGTCGCTACGCTAACAGGTGGGATTTTTCTATGACTTTATTTGCACAGTGATATTGGTAACTAAAAACAACTTAATGTTTGCATCACATTTACATCATGTAATCAGACTGGTTTCAGCTTCAACTTCACTTTCGCGATTGAAACAAACTGTGGTGTGTTGCTCATTTGGTTTGGGGGGAAAAGCTATCAATTGTTGCGGACCAAACAATCGGACTAAGACCTGAAAAGCTGCATCTCAAGAAATAAACTGTGATGGAAGTAATCTGTATAAGCGATTTAATATAATTATGCAAAATCATTTGGTGACTAACCATGGAAACATGTATCTATAAACCCTGTAACTACTGTACAAGATGCCTCTTTTTTTGTCCTGTTCCAGCCTGTCTGTTATTATTCATGACATATAAGGTTCAGCTTTAGTCTCAAGTATTGGTGCTCATAATCACTTATTTCTTCTTAAGCTCTTTGTGACCCCAGAGAAGATAAATAAACACATAATGTGCAGGAAAGTGCTGCATGACTTGCTGTCACGTGGGTCCACATAGTGCTAATGATGCAGGATGACAGTCATATGAGTTCATGTTTACAGCTCTTAGTTTGTTGGTAGTAAGTCGGTGTGAACATGAAATGGACAACAACTAAAAGACTAAACTACAGGTATGCAAATATAATCTCTATCTATTAAAATGTCTTCTTCTGTCTCTAAGGTGCGATGGATGTAGCTCTTGGCTCAGCAGCAACTGGAGTGTTTACAAACTCTGACTGGCTCTGGGAGCAGCTGCACAAGGTACCGTGTCTGCACAATAAACACACTCACAGCACCTCGGTCTCTCAGCTCCTGTGTTGACTAATGGCGCGTCTGTGCGTGTGCAGGCTAGTGTTGTGACAGGTGACAGAGTGTGGAGGATGCCTTTGTTCCAGCACTACACCAGACAGGTGACTGACAGCCAGCTGGCTGACCTCAACAACATCGGCAAGTACAGCCGGTACGTATCTTGCTGCACTCCTGCTTGAGGCATCAGAGTAGTACGGGGCCCCGTGCTGGCTGAAAATTCATCTGGAACTGTTGTCGGAGCAACAAGTCCTTATTCCCAAACCTGCAAAAGTATTGACGGTTAGCAAGATCATGACCGGTGAACCCTGTACATTAATGAGTGTTGATATAATTATGATTTTAGATGAGAACATGCAGGTTATTGTAAAATCACCATGATGGGTTGGTGTTATTACAAGTACATTTTTATAAGGGAGACTTACCCATATTTAAACATGATAAAATATACATCAAACTAAGTTTGTACACTACAAACAAAAAAACAAATATTGTTTGAGGTACTGTGAGCAAAGAGACATGTACTCAACTAAAAGATTCTAACTGTTAAAAAACAAACGTAGACAGAATATATGGCATTGAATTTGAAATTAACATGGGAAGCCATTGAAGTTGCTTGGTAAGGTTTCGTTTGAATAGCAGTTTTATGCAGTAACATACATAACATGAGTCCATGTCCTTATGTCCATCAATCTATTGTCCCACTGTGTGCTGGGGGAGTTCCCAACACATACTGTACCTCATTGGACCTGCAATTACATAATCAGCATTTAGCAAATCATATGATTGCTGATTATGGTTTCAACAAAATTGTTGTTTATTCAAGATAACCTCATCCATCAATAACAGCTAAATCCGCAAAGTGCTTTTAAAGAACCATATTAGCTGGATCGTGTAATAAACTGGATCATTTTAGCATGTAGGCCTGAATTAGTTTAGCCACATTTGAAGAACAGGACCTAGGAGCATACTCGTAGCTTTATTTACCTATATCTGATCGTTGTCTGTTGATGATCTTTCTAGTTCTGGCGGTGCGTGCACAGCAGCTGCCTTCCTGAGAGAGTTTGTAACGGCTCCTCATTGGGCTCATCTGGACATCGCTGGAGTGATGAGTAACAAGGATGAAATTCCCTACCTGAGAAAAGGCATGTCTGGAAGACCAACACGTACACTGGTGGAGTTTGCAGCCAAACTGGCCCACAATGGCTGAGAGACACAAAGTATCAGATCGGACACAAGACTCTCTGACAGTGAGCCTCTTGTCTGGCAAGATTCCACCATGATCTCTAAACACGGACAGAAAGAAAGAGCCAAATGGTTTAAAGTTTAGTAGTCCATGCCCAATTAAACTATCATTTCCATGGAAGAGCTCTGAAAATGTTGGCAGTGATTCATAGCTATATTTTGAAAACCAATCTGATGCCTTGTATGTTTACACCCAGCTAATGCATCAATGTAAGAGGTTTTTGACACAAGTTCAGTGTCACACTGTAATTTATATGTTGCAGAAATAAAGTGTAAGACTTGAATTTTGTGTGTGACACATTTGTTATCGCTAGGGCTCTGTTGTTGGACAGCCAAACATTACACCCTTGTGATTGTTAAACACCTCAATCCAAAACCACTCTTGCACTCCAAATGCGCTCTTTAACAGCATCTACCTTTCTGAGAAGGCTTGGCACCAGATTTTGGAACCTGGCTGCAAGGATTTGCTCCCATTCATTCAACAGGAGCATTAGAGAGGTTGAACGCTAATGTTGGACGACAAGTTCTGCCTCATTGCCGGCGTTCATCCAAAAGGTCAGTCAAGGTGTTCTCCACACCAAACTCTGAAAAACATTTCTTTATAGGCCTTTAATTGTGCGAGGGGGTAATGTCATGTGGAAAAATATAGGTTACCTAATGTAACCACAGTTCTATGAGTAAATGCGAGGCCCTCTAACGGGCTTCGCTATTGGTTTATCCCCTCGAGGCTCCGCCTCGGCACCTGAGTCAAAGTTCAATGTACTCATCCCCCAATCAGGGTAGTATCCTACCCCTATATAACCCCAGTCTGTGCATTGCTCGTTTCCCTTGAAAACTCAGCAACCACCCTGGGACTAGCTGGGCTGGCAGTTAGAGGGCCTTGCATGTAATCATAGAACTGTGGTTACATTAGGTAAGGTATGTCGTACATGCTCTGCCCTCTAACGGGCTTCACTATTGGTTTAAAACTCAAGGCTAAGGCCATAGGGATAAGATGTACACCAGCTGGGCCCTGCCCGGCCGACAGGCCAATTCCCACTCCTGCATCCGGTAGGTCCGCTCTGGGCATCCTCGCCAAGGTGCCACCCACCGGTCTGCCGGCTCACTACCTGTCAGGTGGACCCCACCGTCGTAACCACGGTTGGTGCCAGCACCTGTGCACAGAGTGTGCCACCGACCCTGAGGTCATGTCCTGAAGATACGACTGCACAAACGCCGATTCAGACGACCACGAGGGCGCCAGACAGATGTCTGACCTGGAAACGCCTCGAAACAGTGCTGTGGATGCAGAAATGCTCCTCGTAGAATGGGCA
>JAVQJD010075997.1:0-17556 GCA_036023655.1 Nannoperca australis
CTTGACTCTATTTTCTATTCATTTCACAACGTATGGTGGTGAATAAGTGTGACTTTTCATGGAAAACACAAAATTGTTTGGGTGACCCCAAACTTTTGAACGGTAGTGTATGTATTTTCATTTATGTCCAACAGACGTTAGCATGTTGAGCACAGAGTCCCTGACGTCTTTATTTTGCACTGAATCAAATTTTCAGGGTCCTGGTGTAAAAAAAAAAGAAGACAAAACAGACCTGCTGTGGTAATACTGCTGTCCTGAGAGGGATTAAGAGAAAAACACAAGGTGGGAGAGATGAGCGATGGAGGAGGGGGACAAACCAAATGTGCTTAATTTAACATGAGGCGGAGTATTTTTCTGCATGTAGCAGTTTATCTGAGAGAGGGGTTGGTTTTCCTCTACAATCTGTTAAGTCGACACCACCTGTCTGTGTATCCAGCTATACTGAGTGATTTTAGAGCGTTTTATCCACAGCAAATTACCATCCAAGTGTGGCCAAGTCAATTTAAGAACAGCTATACGTTTTGTGAATACAGTACATTAGAAGGATTGTTTCAGAAAATCACCCCTGCGAGACACCTTAATTGTTTCCAGTCGTCAAAACAGGGAGCTGTCTCCGTGGCGCTGGTGCAGAACCATTTTTACAAAGTACTCATTCTCCATAGTACACAGAGCTCACACACAGCGCAAAGGAAGGTGAACACCTCTGCAGTTTAAATGTTCCAGAGGACAGAGAGAGTTCAGTTGAGGTGCAGTCTCCATTCTCCCTTTCGGAAGTTATAGCCAACTTATAATACAAAGAGCCTCTTTAGGCGGTGCTTCAGTTGCAGCTCGGCTCGCGCTCTTTCATCTCTGAACACTCGGCTTCCTACTGACACAACCTTAAAGGAACACACAGTAGAAGAAGAGTGCTGATGGGGTTCAGCTGCCGTTTGTTGTCTCATTAGGCTGCTTCTTGTGTCTCTGTCTCCCGACCAGAAAACACTCTCCCCATCATCCAGGATCCAAGATGTAGGATATGTTCACCGTAATATAGTTTTACTTCTCTTCCCTTTCTTGTCAGACTACAAGTAGATTAAGTGAACCGTTATAAACGCTGTCCTATAGACCATAATATCACCGCATGGCCAATCGTAACAGAGAAGATTCAGCAAAGAGCGACAGAAACAGATCTGTCAAATGGAGCTTGATGTTGCAGTTCCCGCTTCTGCTCCAAAGGATTCACTCCCTGTTACATGCAAGAACTCCACCACAGAGACCGAAAATAAAAAATGCAGAGATGTACTGTATGTAACCTCAACATCCCCGGTTCAAGTCCAGATGTCCCTCCTCTCCACAGCAGCACCAGAGCAGCTCTGGCCTCATTATGGATTTTCTTTTGCCAAAGTTTCACAATTCAACATTTTAATGAAAACATACCATAACTACAGACAGAGTGCAGATGGCCAGTGGTCCATTACACATCGTCTTACATTATGTAAAGTGCTAGAGCGCCTTGAGAAGCAATACAGAAGTAAAAGAAATGCATTAATGTTGTGGTTCTGCTCTTTTTGTTTAGGATTTGATTCAAGACTCAACAGAACAAATGTGCAGTTGTTCTGAAGCGTTTCTGTGAAGCCCCTCCCTGCTCTTACCAGCTGTCACTTGGAGCATTGATTATGGGGCATGTGCTTCCTCTCTGCTTACCGTAATCATTTCAGAAATGGTTACAGTATCTGCACTCCCCCAATACCACACTCTGCTACATATAATTACCAATCTTTCAAGTAAGCAGATTTGCACAGTGCTTTGTAATGAGTTCTACACTGTAAAGATGCGTGGTAATATAAACCTGTGGACAGCGGTGCAGCACAGAAATTGCACGGGAGCCAACGTATTGATTTCATTTATCTCCGCCGGTGCTGGGACTTGTAAACAGGTGTCTGCTGATTCTGTTGTGGAGTTATTCCACGCTTTGCTGGTAATGCAGGGGAAGAGTAATGCAAGGAGACACATCAAGGTCATCCTCTCCCTCCGCAGCTACCACAGACCCGTCCCGGCGGCCAGCTGTGCAGGACCGATTGTATTGGCCAGATGTGTCTGAATGTGAAGTAGCTGCATGAATGTGAAACAGGACGCAACTGATGAAGAACATGTGCACCTTGAACAACTTCCCCTGGAGAGTCAAACGCTTTAGCTGCGTTTTAAACATCAATATATCATTGTCAACGTAATTAAAAAACGCTCGCTGTAACTGCCATCAGCAAATCAGACCAGATTGCAGACGCCTGAATGCAACTCAGGCCAGCAGTGGTTTTGATGATGCGAGAGCCCTTTTCTTATAATTCTGCAATCAGACTCTGCAGCGAGGACTCGGCCTGAACGACACTCCATCAGGTGAGCTTCTGAGCCTCCGCAATTCATTTCTGTTTAAAAGAGGAGCTTTGATTCTTGAGCCAAAGGTTTGTGTTTGATTTCAAATATGGATGCAACCAATAACCAAAGGTATTCAATTCACAGTGATGTAAAACAGAATATAGCAGCTAATCATCTCATTTCAGAAGCTAAAACTACAAATGTTATTCTTTTGTTCTTGTCAAATGATGATTATAATAATCAGTTATCTAAATAGTTGACGCTTCATTTATCCTCCAATTGTCTCAGCACTAGTGCGGTGACATTAAAAGTAATTCTTAAGCAAACAATTCCTCCTATTTTCGGTCGTTAAGCATTTCTAATGAAGTCCAACCCGATGGAAAATGCTGCACAGACTGCAAGTCTCGTCTGTTTAATTATATTTCTTCTGTCTCAAAGTTTGTGTATTTAATTTCATTTTGTTGTAATTTCCATGGATCTTGGATCTGTTTTTATGTTCTTCACTGAGCTGTCCTCCTGGTTCTCTCTGCTCATAGATTTCTTTCTCTCTTCTTTCCATAGAGAGAACTATAGTACACTGCAGGCAAAGAACTGTGTACAATAAAATATGAAACCACTATCCATAATTAATATTCCCCGAAGAAAAGCAGTGCAGCAGTGCACTTCATAATCCGTTCGACATTGTTAAGGCGAGAGTTAATAAAGACTAGTGCATGGTGTTGCTGCAGAGACATTGCAAGAAAACTGAGATTTCACCTCACTGCCACAAACAGGTGTCTTTTTTATTTGGCCTGTTTAATTTGAAGCGTGGGGGAAGAGAAATGAGAGGTGGCACATCAGTGTCACCGACTGTCATCTCCAACTCATGAACAAAAGCACATTCTGACACTCTTTAATTTGGAACCGCAGGATCTCAAGCAGGAGCCAGTGAAACTTAAAATTACATTTTTATCCACGTTCAAATTCTTTAACCAAACAAGAAAAGCCTCTCAATCTGCAGCCAGGACTTGAACATCCTGAGCAACAAGATCACCGTCTCATTACAAGCAACAGAAATAAGGATCCAAACATAACAAGGCTTATTTTATATTAGAAATGTGATGATGAATAGTAAGACATCAGAGCTGGTGCCATACCTGTGTGTCCAGAGACTGTAACAGCAGAAGATACAGTTGAGGCAGGTTGCATTCTTGTGTTCTTTGCCATATGTGATGTTACAAAACAGACAAAGCAGATTGGTTTGCCAACTGCAGCAACTGATGAATTGGCCAGAATGAGACATTTTAACACACCATCTATAATTTATGACAGAGCCAGAACTGTAGGTAAAACGAACAGATGTGTGGTGGGATGCAAACTAAAACAGGTTATCTTCTGTGCCATTTTGACAAGTTGAGAACTTGGCAGGAGCATTCTCCGTAAGGATACAAATATTGTATTTGTGTTCTCTGATTTGATAATCACCCCTTTTTACTGTTGAGAGCTCGGACTAAATACATGGGAGACTGTGTTCACAGTTGTAGTTAAGGCGTCCCTGGGGAAGCTGCGATGTGCAAAGCAGTGACCCGAGTTAAATGGGAAAGAAGCCATGCTTAACAGGAACAAGGAGCTGACATTGAGCCTGAGTAGAGAGGCATTTCAAGAAGTTAAAGCATCAATAACTTATCTACTCAGGTATTTCAGTCCTGTTTTTAGTGGCAGAGTGCTGAAAAACAAAATCTTAAGTTTTTGTTTTGTGTCAAACCCTCACTCCCTGTAGATTTCAAAAGGTGGCATTAAAAACCCTCTAACTTGCTCCTGCACACGAGGAGGTGGCTACAGGCAGCGTGCACTCACAGTGGGAACAATGGATTCCAGCAGCGCACCTGTTTCACAGCAGAAATTAATAAAGAAATCAAATATCCATAGAAAGTTTCTCATTTCTGTGCAATATTTTTGGCAAAATATGACTCAATATACTGCTTCTATTTCAATTCTCATGCACAACCGGCTGGAACCGGCAAGAGAGCTCGCCCACTTCCTGCACTTCTATTGGTCAGACCACTCATTGGCTAGCCTAGCATACCCACCTCCTGCACATACATCCAAATCAGACTGTTTATAAAGATGGTCGACATGACAGCTCAACAAAAGTGAAGCCAAAACATCTCGATCGCCCCCTGGTGGCTGCAGTATATTGCTCCCGCCCCCTCCATGTTAGTGGATGCGACAAAATAAACACTTCAAATACATTACAATACGTTTCAATACATGAAAAGTGTTATAAAAAAGGGTGTCACGTCAAGATTGACAACTTGTGGTGTGCTCGCGATTGGTTGAGGAAGTGGAGACATGTCGTCCATCTAAATACAGTGTAAATTGGTATCACAGTTTACTGATTGGCAGTGTGCTGATTGGCAGTTTACTTGACCAATGGGAAAGCAGGAGCTTGTTTTTGAAATACACCTTTGATGGAGTTTAGGTAAGTTTCCTCCCGCTTACAGTAATTTGCTAAACATGTCATGGAGTTCCCTCCTGTATAAGAGGCCCAACCTCTTGGAACTGATCCCCACATGCATACATTCATCTTAAGATAATAACAGTCAGACCCTGTTGGAAAAAGGCCTGATTCAAAATGCAGTTGCCCAGAGAGAGAACACCAATCCCGGCCGCAGCGCGATGTGCCACCAATTAACAAGCCTTCCTCCTGCACTTCACAGTTCACACTCACCGTCTTGCCTACTCGATGAAACACAGAGCCACCGCAAAAGAAATTGACCCATATGGACACTCCAATTAGTGTCCCTGGCCTGAACGATAGTCTTCTCCACTTGGAAGCAGAGAGGCATTTGTAATGTAGGTGAACACACACACACACAGTTAGGGTTGAGGTCTGGGATAAATGTATACATAAAAAATGTAAAAAAGAAAGAAAGTGACCCGACCTGATTACACTGAAAATGATTTGGACCCAAATCCAGCAAGATGAAACTTATAATGGTCGTTCTTGTTAAGGGCTAATTCCTTTGTATTGTTTAATAAAACAGAAGGAAAGAAAAACAGTTCTACTCTTTGAAGTGTGTTACAATATATAAAAATGATTCTTCAGACTGGTGGTCACTCAAACATGAACACTGAGAAACTACACATTGTGAAAAGAAAAGAATGTCTTATTTTTGGATCCATTTGATCATAAAAAAGCTTCAAATTGTTCCATTTTCATTTACCATACTGATTATTCCCTTGATATATTGAGCACATTTCTCGATTTTACAGAATATTTAACTTCTTGTTGTTTGGCAGGTTTGTTTGCAGTGTGCCTCAACTCGGAGTCGAGATTTTGTGTCTCAGCCCACAGACTGTAATAAATGTGATCAGATTTCATTATCACGTAATGATTTGTTATCATCCTTGGCACCGACGTGGGAGTAACAGCAAAACATATTTGTCTTTTATCGACAGTGCACGTGCACACAAACACAGACCCACAACAGAGACAAAGAAATGACAGCGGGAAGGAAGATGAAGAGAAAGGGAGCTGTTGATTGTCAGCGCACACACTTTCATGTATACTTGGAAACATAACCACACTCTCACCCACACAGTCCCATACAAAACCACTAAGAGGTAAAAATAGCCAATGCAACAGCATTAGAGCACACAGCCAATTAGCTGGCATTGTGTTTAGAGGCTTCCAGCACTCCAGAGGCTACACAATCCACCAGTGAGAATACAGAGCCGTTAGCTAAAACAGACATCAGCTTTTGTTTTAGATGCAGAAAGGAGATAAAGGAGAAATCCCCCTTTGGATACTCAGAACTGTTATGTAGAGCATAATCAATCTGGAACATTCAGTCCAGGAGACTTTTAGTGCTGTAATGTCTCCTTTTGGTCTACTCACTTGTCACCAACCTGCTTTATCTGCTGCTGCTTGTACCTACATATTCCCAAAATGCCATTCGACAACCCCCCCGAGGACAGACATGACCCTTTTATTCAGCTTCGGGTTTTTCTTCTTCGCAGAGAAAGCGATAAAAATGACTCAACGCCTTCACTTGTGGTCTCGTATACCAATATGCACCAAAGAGGACTTACAATATGTTTTCCATGTCTGACATATATACATAGGACACATTTTATACACTTCTGTCATGGCTCAGTATTCAGAGACCAATAAACAGCACAAGCAGTTTATCCCTTGAATCATGCAGGTCCATGATTCAAGGGTCATGTCCATGATTCTATGCACTTTATGTAAAGCTCTTATTTGGAAGTCGCTTTGGATAAAAGTGTCTGCTAAATGCCTAAATGTAATGTGATGTAATTGGTGCAGGAGTGCTGCCTCATGGTTCCCATGAGAAGAAGAAAACAGCAAGTTTGAATAATAGATCCGTGACTTTCAAGGTTTATAAGATACATAAACAACCGTTTGCTATGAAGAAGTTTCTCTTAAAACCTTCGACATTTTATACTTTGTTTGGCGACGATCACGATGTAAACAGATTTACGCCATTCACGTTTAAAAGTAAACTAACAGGAATTCACATTTGCACACATTTGATTGGCCAGTGCATTGCGTTGCCCAGTGACATCACATCGTGATGCAGCAAAAGCCTTAAGTGTATCTCACAATACATCACGTTCTAGTCAGACCCACCTTAGGAAGAGGGTCCACCAGGTCCACCAGGTCCTGTGGGGTCGTCCTCCTCAGGTGCTGAATCTTGTTCTTCTGAAGCTTCACAAACACAGAGAGGTGAAGTGAGCGCGTTACACAAAGAACACCGTGACATTTGAGCGAGAAACTACTTGATTGTTCAATTTTTGTTCAATATTTTTTGCATTCTGGTCTGTTTTTCAATGACAATGTTCAGATGTTTTCTTCATGTCACTCTTTTTTTCAGTTTTTTATAAGCTTTTTTTTGTTTTCAACTTTCACTGTTCTGCCATGGAGAGGAGGGGTTTGAGAGGAGGGGCAAGGAGAGCGTGGCTGACGTATAATCTGCATACTAAGGAGAGAAAATCACACTTCAACCAGCCGTCCTTTTTGCAAATCCTCCCATTATTGACGTAGATTACGGTCTCCTGATTTTCTGAAGCACTGGTTATTTGTTTCAGCTTTTCACTGAAGACGAGACAGAAGCAGCCTTCTCAGTTTGACCTCTTACTTCGTACGTTCTCATCTTAACTGAGTCTTTTTCTCCCAAAAAAAAGAGCTCTTTTCTGATCCCAAACTCCGAAGACCACTGGGGTTGCGGTCATTATTATTGAGTTTTCAAGTTGTCGCTAAACAAAAAAAGAAAACCCCCTCTTCCCTGCACTGCCACAGGAAAGTCAATTGAGCTGCGTGAGGACAGTTTGCTCTGATATCGCGGTGGGAACTGCTGATTGTTTGGTTTACCACCTGTGGTCTGAAGCCTGGAGAAGATTGCCAGCCACCCGCTGTGGAGTACTGCTGAGTGAGTGATGGCTGTGTGTGTGTGTGTGTGTGTGTGTGTGTGTGTGTGTGTGTGTGTGTGTGTGTGTGTGTGTGTGTGTGTGTGTGTGTGAGTGAGAGAAGAGGGTTTCTGTATATAGGAAAGTGTATGTATGGGACTCTCAGTTTAACTCTTAAAGTAGAGTATGTGCAGCTATGTAGGCACAGTGTGTGCTTGTGGAAGTTCTTAGGTGTGTGTGTGTGTGTGTGTGTGTGTGTGTGTGTGTGAGCAGCAGAAAATATTTCATCACAGCAACGTGAGACTTGGAATAGGCAACAAAAGCAATAACAGCACAATCTTTGTAGTTTATGGGTCTGAAATTGAATTTGTGCATCAAGCCCGTTCACCTGCCATGTCACAGCGGTTCACATCATTTCAGCTCTGCCGGTGTTTTAATCTCCGAACTCCAGCTCACCCGTCTCACCGACTGACCCCAAAATGGCTGCAGCGAAGCCATTAAACTGTCTCGTCCAATTACAGAGCCACTTTATCTGACACATGCGGCCATATTCAGCGGCAGCCGGTCACTACCTGCTCAGTGACGTCTGTTAATACACTGATTCTCCCTCAGCAGCAGCGATCATAAAGCTTTTAATGCCTTTAACGAGTGAGTGTGTGTTCTTCTCACTTTGACCCTTTCTATGACAGTTTCTTGTTCACTTGTTGCCTTTCTAAGTTGCTCAACTCAAGTCAGTTCATGTCGGTTTAATTTAGTGTGAGTGGACATGAAAGAACTAAGAAAGAAAAGACATAGAAAATACACTCAGCAGCCACTTTCTAGTCCTCGTGGCACAGATTCAACAAGGTGCTGGAAACATTCCTCAGAGAATTTGGTTCATATTGACATGATAGCATCACGCAGCTGCATCCATGACATGAATCTTCCGTTCCACCACATGCCAAAGCTGCTCTGTTGGATTGAGAGCTGGTGACTGTGGAGGCCATTAGAGTGAACTCACGGTCATGTTCAAGAAAGCAGTTTGAGATGATTTGAGCTGTGTGACATGGTGAGTTATCCTGCTGGAAGTATCCGTCAGAAGAGGAACACTGTGGTCATAAAGGGATGGACAGCAACAACACTCAGGTAGACACTAAAGGGGCCCAAAGTGTGCCAAGACAATATCCCCCACCCCATCACACCCCCACCAGCGTGGACCGTTGATACAAGGCAGGATGGATCCATGCTTTCATGTTTATGCCAAATTCTGACCCGACCATCCGAAGGTCGCAGCATCAAGACTCACGTTTTCTAATCTTCTGTTGTTCAGTCTTGGTGAGTCTGTAAATTGTAGCCTCAGTTTCCTGTTGTTAGCTGATCTGTGATCAGAGATGCTCTTGTGCAGACCTCGATCGTAACAAGTGCTTATTTGAGTTACTGTTGTCTTTCTATCAGCGCCAACCAGTCTGGCCATGCTCTCACCTCTGGCATCAACAAGGCATTGTCACCCACAGAAGTGCCGCTCACTGGATATTTTCTCCTTCGGGTCATTCTCTGTAAACAAAAAAAAAGATGGTTGTGCGTGAATATCGCAGCAGATCAGTTTCTGAAATACACAACCACGCTCAAAGTCCAGTGAAGTGAGTCTGGATCATATGGGACCACAAACAAAGGAGCCTTGATGCCATCAAGAACGCTATAATTCAGGTTAGTGAGATTTATTCAGATAAAGCGTCAACAACAAGAGGGACACATTTTTGATACTAGAAATTGAAACAGGTGATGGTCACTGAAGAAACAACCTACGACAAAGTCTATCTTGCTCAGTGCGTCAGAAAAGCCTCGACTTTTGTGGATAATAAGAGTTTGGGGAGTTTCGGCACCAGTGAGGACGAGATCACTATCCAGGTATTCATAGTGCATAACTGTCAGCGTGAACGCACCGATGCACTCAAAACAACGCTGAGACTCAGCTCACGTGTAGCTTTTTATTTGCACATCAGGACAAAAACATCCAGTCGTCTTGAACATGTTATTTCAGTAGATTTAAGCTCGACTGTCAAGCTGAAAGAAGAGACTTTTGCCACAATGACCTCATATTAATGCAGATTCCCAAAAGAAAGACAATCGTCTGAGAAATACCTGATCACTGTCCAGGTTTCAACGAGTATCTAAAATGATCCCACTAGTTATAATCTTTACTGCCAGCACATTTACAGTCTGAAAGGAGCTTTTGTGTCTTTCGTTTTATTTTTCTGTCCCTGCACATTTGTCTTTTTCGCCTTCTTCCTCTTGTTTTTATTGCAGTCTCCTCGGACTCGTTCCTCTCCTGTGGGGATCCGTCCCCTCCAACTTCCTCAGAGAGAAATGGAAATTTGAATCCATTCAATTAATCCATCATCCCGCCCTGTTGTCTCCCCCTTCTCTTCTCCCTGCTTGGCCTCGTCTCCCACACCCTCCTTTAGCCATCACCACATAAAAGCCAGTCCAACTGTACATATTAACATAATGGTTGTACCAGTAAGACTGCTGCTCCTCTACCACTGCAGTGGTTCTGACAGTAATTCAAGCCTTACCGAGCTGCAGCCACACAAATGCTCCCGGGGAACAGTACTGCCTTTGTTTGCCAGATGCAATTGCACCATTAGGGATAACTTCTTCTGTACTTAAACGTCTCTTGCGAATTGCTGAATACAGACAAAATTTGAGGAAAACAACCAAGTATTGTTGAAAGGTCCCTCTCTTCCTGAATAGGTGGTCTCCATGTGCCAGCTCACTTGTTTGTTGGCATCACGCTGCGCCATCGGTGCTTCTCTCTTCCACGTTTCTCTCCTGACTTTAATGGGACGCTGGAGGATAAAGGACAGCAGGCTGAGCGTCCACTAACCGGAAAGGACCAGATCACGCTCCTGTCTGCTTTGTTCATTTTAAAATAGCTTTACCTGCCTTTTCTTCCAGCCTCCTGCTCTGTTTACCTCTTTAATCTGTCATGCATGATCCCTCGAGGCACAGGGATGTTTCAGGTATACTGTTCTATAACAAGACATTTGAGTAACGTTCATTATGTGAAACTGAATTTCTTCCAATATGTCAGCCAGAATAAGACGCAGTCCTCATCGAAGACACGATCAGGCTTTATGTTGAAAGAAACGGTGGCTCTGTAAGTGACTCATACAGTCTACTGTTGGGAGCTCGACTGCTGCATTGTTTGCAGTCGTCTCCAGTGTCACGAGTGTCAGCGATCTTTCAAATGTAAGGAGGCAACTGTGCTTCTGTCAGATATAAACAGGCTGCTTATCTGAACTGATAATTATCCAGCAGACACTTCCAGTTCTGCCTTTTAATGTTGTAAAAGACAGCGAACACTTCCTGAAGGAAATGTTAGGCCCACACTAGCAGGCTCAAAGTGTCACAAATAGATGGGGATCAATGGGGAGAATATGTTTACTCTGTAAACAACAACAACAACACATTGAGTGGGTGTAACAAGATGCACAGCATGCATTTGCTCACAACTTACAGAAAACCAACTTACACTCAGGTCCAAGGCCACAGCCAAGTCCAACAGAGAAAACTAAACAAAACCAGGCAACAGAACGACCACGAGAGGAATCCAGCCAATGAACCGACAAGGGAACAAAGGAGAAGGACCGGTACATACACAGGTGGGTAACTAGACGCAGGTGAAATCAATTACACAACCGGGAAACTGAGACAAAGACAAGACACCAGAGACAGACACAGGAAGTTTCAAAATAAAACAGGAACCACGAGATACAGAGAACACAAGAGTCTGTGAGATAAAACGTGGATAAAACAACGAGCGGGTCTTAGAACGGAGACGGAACTGCTCATGATGGTAGTTTAAAAGCAGCAGACTGACTTTTCTGCACAGCAGAACAAATAGCAGTGATGTTAATGTAAATGTGGTGTAAAGTCTTTGTACGCTTGCAACTTAAAATGTATTTCTGTTTATGGTAAAAATACACAAAATGAATAAGATCCATCCAGCTCGTTTGAGTTGCAGTAAAAGCTTCTTACAGATGCAAACCTCCTGCACCATCCTCATGATCAGTATGCTAACCACCTTTTTATGATAACTATCTGATGTGTGCCAAGCTGCAAGCTGGAGCTGTCAGAACAACATTACTGTGAGTGAAGTAACCCAACTACTTTATCTAAATCTTTCCAGAGAAGACATTTTGGAGATGCATTGTTGCCGGCACTGTGCATACTAAACACACTCTTGTCCCTCCGAGCAGACTGAGCTGAGTTGTTTGCAGCTCCAAACCACTTCCACCGCGAAATCTTCAGCGGCGGCTCCGAGCAGCTCAGCAGACTGACGGATAATTGCCACAGAGACTCGTGTGTCCCCACAGCCATCAGGCTGCACCTTAACAGGCCCGAAAAAGACCCCGCGAAGCAACCAGAGCTGGGAACACTGGACGCAGACTGGGATTGTTCCATTATCTTCACTCTTTTTTCACTCTCTCCATCAATTTCATCTCTCCGTCTCCTCGACTTTCTCCAACTCCAACTCTTTTAAAGTCCTCTATCTATCTATCTATCTATCTATCTACCTATCTATCTATGGATTACAAATCTAAGTCAAACATTTACGTTTTATTTTTTGCAACTTAAAATCAAAATACCAATCCAGTGATGTTAGTAGGTCTCATGTGTACTGGTACAGTTCTTAGTGACTGGAGCAGAAGGAGATGACACAGGCTTGCAGCAAGTTGGCTCAACTAAAATTACATTTTATTGCCAAATAACTTATGGGATGAACTGAACATCACAGATTGATGATAAGAGCGTATGCGAGGGAGGCTTTGCCCTTTAAATTATTAATTCTTTTTAACATGTTTAGCCTTGGGTTTCTTTGTCTTGCTAATTTGCTGATTTCCTCATACACTGGAAAGCCATGTTTCTGCCTCGCAGGGGAAGTCTTTCTCCTAAATCAGAGCCTGTAGAGAGAGACTCTCGGGATGAGCAGAGCTGCAAACTCTCCCGAGGATCTGTTTCTGCTGGAGCTTCCTGCTGGATCAACACACCGATGCAAACTAAACTGCCTGTTTGTCTCATTCATACAGACACTTAGTGGTGTTCAGTGAAGCGGGAATGCCAGATATTCTCTTCTTTTTCTATTTTGAAGTCTTTTTTCCATTTATGTCATAGCCACAGTAATGAGATGACAGGAGGGACAACAAATGTCGTTTATTAAAACCGTTTATTAACCAATCAGAAATAAAGACTGTGATTTCAACTTATCAGTCAAGAACTTAAGCTCCTTTTCTTTTTGATTAGTGCTTTTTGATGTAAACACTCATTAATGTGGTGTTTCTGCACCTGCTCCAGAGCTGTCAGACTAACAGTATGATCTTTAATGATAATAACGTGTGGCCTGAAGGCTCCTCCTGGACCCGAAGTCTAATCTCACACCGGCCAAAACTGTGAAACTGTAAGGTCAAATATTTGATAGTTTCTTTTTTCTCTCTATTGTGATTTGTTAAATACTGGAACTTTCAATCTTTTCTGCCATATTGGATACGTCCACTAATAAAATATGTTTTTAAAAATGTATAAATGTCAGTATAAACAAAACATTGTACAGTTTATTCTAACTAATACTTTGCAGCCAAATACATAAGATTTCCTCACAATGAAGAAAAAGCTATATATATATATAAGCTAATAAGTTTCATATTAATTACTATATAGTTTATATAGTAAGACCTGTGATGTGTAACTTCAACACGAGACTGAAAAACAGTGTGGCAGGTTAATGGAAAATATTATCTCCACATTCCTTCCATTAATCTGTAACACACTCAACAGACAATGGGTTCCATTATTTACGTACTGCGTTGCTCCAGTTCAAGTTGTATATATTTAGCAGTGACTAATGACCACTTGTGCTCATGATCAGACAACAGAAAGCTGCATTTCGATGAACTTTGACATTTGCATCGGCCTTATTAATCCGTTACGATGTACTAAGTCTGTAAGTGGTTGCAGTCTATCAACTGGGATGCAGCGTTTCTGTCTTTTCTGCTCTGGTTATCACCACTCATGCTAACAGCCAGTCCTGTGTTTACTGGAAGCTAAGTGTGGTTTGCACTGTCAGCGATGTAAAATGAATTACTTCATGTGCAACAGAGGGTTTTCCCCAGCGTTGTTCCACAGTGTGTATTTGTATGTGGAGTCTGTTTGAAGCTGAGGTGGGGCGAGACCCGACAACCAACAAACCTCAGAGCCCAAACCGGAGAGAAGAGTCATCCGAAGCAAAAGCCCCCAAACACTAACCGGTTTAAACTTTAATATCTTCTTAATGGAACAATCATTTTCAGAATCGCCACCGGACCCACATTAGAAGAAGTGAAATTATTGCTATTGAGACCATAAATTCTTGTGGTAAAAACGTTGTAGGAACTTTTCTCATTGTCTTCTGGACCAGCAGCAGCACAAGTCTCGCTTTGCAAACGTGAAATCTTTTCTGAACTTGCTGTAGATTGAACCACTGTTGTGATATGTGACCTACTTCCCCTTTAAAGCACCATCTCTTTAATAACCTTGTACAGCGCAGGTCATTGTGTCATCGTCTGTTGTTTATCGCTCTCTTCACACTGACAGCACATGACTGAACTGCACGTTTCACGCCTGTGAAACGAATTTTAAAACAAATCTTTAATATCTGGAATGAGGTTCTCGCTCTTCTTCCAACTGAGTCGTGTCGGGCAAATATAAGACCATGTAGCACAAGATGAAAGACCAATTAATTCAGAGCTTTTGGGGTCCCCTGTCATAGCTTGGGGCCCCCTTAAATCGTAACCCACTTTCAGGCCACTTATAGAGCCAGCGGTGCCAACGCGAAGTCAAAGTGAAATGATTAATGACGTTATTAAACAGTTTAGAGAGGTTGTGTGTTCTTCTGGCTGGAGCCAATTTAGAGTGATTTGTGAGGTGAAACAATGTGGTGGAATGAAGTGGAGTGTGTGTGTGTGTGTGTGTGTGTGTGTGTGTGTGTGTAAAAGTGGAGTGTCTGAGTGTGTGTGGTTTATTGTTTGCTCGGTGAGCGTGTAAGGGTGTGCATATAGGCAAGAGAGTGTGTGAGTTTAGTGCCTTGAGAGTGTGTGTGTGTGTGTGTGTGTGTGTGTGTGTGTGTGTGTGTGTGTGTGTGTGTGAGTGGTTGGCTAGGTGTGTGTTGGTAAGTGGGTGGCTAGGTGTGTGTGTGTGTGTGTGTGTGTGTGAGATAGACATGCAGGTCAAACTGGGGACAGGTCGAAATAAGCCAATAAGCCAGAATCTCATTTCCTGTGAGCTGAAGGGGAGAGAGAGTGAAAGACTGAGAAAAAGAGAGAGGGAGGAAGGAGAGAAAGAAGAAAGTCATTGATTGAACAAAGTGGAAGTGGAGTGGAAAAAGAGAAGCCAGGAAAGAAAAGAGAGGCAAAATAAGGAAAGGAGGAAAGA
Organism: Nannoperca australis; assembly: GCA_036023655.1. Lineage (NCBI taxonomy): Eukaryota > Metazoa > Chordata > Actinopteri > Centrarchiformes > Percichthyidae > Nannoperca > Nannoperca australis. The sequence goes on from JAVQJD010075997.1 coordinate 15,214, forward strand.
GACAAAAGGAGAAAGGGGACAAGGAAAAGAGAGGAGAGGGAACATGGAGGAGAACGAAAGAGCGAGAGAGAAGAGCGGATGCAAGGAGAAAACGAGAGGACAATAGAGGAGAGATGAGATTAAAGGGAGGAGAGGAGAAAAGAGATGAGGAGAGGAAAGGAAAGGAGAGGGGAAACAAGTAGAGGAGAGGAAATATTAGGAAAGATGGAGAGATATTGTGAACCTAAAAAATATATAATAAGGAAGTGAGAGAAGACACAAGGAAAGGAAGGTGGAAACCAGAGAAGATGAGAAGAAAGAGAAGAGATGGAAAAATAAAAAAAGATTAAACACACAGGAAAGACAACAGGAGAGAAGAGGAGAGCAAAATGTGAAAGTGAGAGGCTATTGGGACGACTCGACAGCTGCTCCTGAGATCCTATCAGAGCTCAGCCCGTAACACACACACACACACACACACACACACAATAACATCTCGCACATTTGCCTGTGCATAGTGCAGAAATTCACTCTAAACGCACACACAAACATGCCTCATTGCTCTTGAGTGATGTGTACAGACATAGGCATGCATAAACAGGCAACTAACACACACACACACACACAAAACACACACACAATACACACACACAATACTGAGAAAAACGCAGTGATGCATCTACACACATTTGTATCACACGTACAAAGAATCCGCTTTCAAAGTCAAAAAGAGACAACACACCTTTATCAGACAGAGGCGAGAAGGGAGGCGCACACACACACGCACACGCACACACACACGCGCACACACACACACACACACACACACACACACACACACAGCAACAGTTATGAACAAGATGAAAACATGCAGGTGAACTGAAGCTGCTCCAGCAGCGCCTGTGCATGATGATTTAAATGATAAGAAAAACTGCCAGTAAGTTGAGCTCTGTGATCCATTAAAATCTTTCAGAGAGACAACCACCACCCACCACCCGAAACCCCACCTCCTCACCAACACCTCCCCCTGCTGACTCTGCTCACACTCAGCATTCGATATATAAGCTGGCTGTGCTGTCTGAGAGGAATAATGAAAACGTACGATTTCCATTCTGGGTGTAGTGTTCAGGGAGTGTCTCTGTGCTCATCCTCCGCTGTCTGCTGGACTGGATCAGGCCGACACTGCTCCCTGCTGGGCCGTCAGGAAACAACTGCAATCTGAGAGGGAAAACATTTGTTACCTTGTGTGGGGGTCTTTTCTAAGGTTTCCATCTCCTGTTAGTTTTTTTGTTGTTGTGGTAACATTTAAGAACCAAATGTATTTTAGCTCTTTCAGTCCAGCTTTGTGCGTATGTCCTCTGATCAACACATGCAATGATGCTCAGCTTCATGTGATCCAGTTGTTTTCTTAAAGGGGCACTCCGCTGATTTTACACATGAAGTTCAGTTTGTTCGTCACGAGGAGAAGAGCTTTCCTAAGTTAGAGAAAACTATCAGGGCTTGTGTTTGAGATAAAAAAAAAACAAACAGAAACAGTGTGGGGTCCTGAAAGAAGTGGGAATTTGGGAAAATTCAACAAGGATTCAACATTTCTGGAGTTTAGTCTAGAGACTAAAAGTCAGGATATTTTGACCATCCTTTATAAAAGCAGACTCTAGTGATTCCACCAGTTAATACTCAGTACTTCTAAAGCTTTAAGATCGTTACTATTACTGGCTTTCTATTTCTTTGTTACTGCATTTTCTCCTTTGTGATCGGTGGAAGATTTGTGAAGGAAATCAATAACAGATCACATGTTTCTCTAGATTGAACACACACAAGTTCACTGTGTGCATCACTCAATGCTCACAACCCAAAAGGCTGAGGTGCATTAAGTTGTCTTCTCTTAGTATCAGTAATACTATATTCTCTGACATTTAAAACATTTTTATGTAAAGTGATGTAAAAATTACACTTTCTTCTCAATTTTGCTGGATTTTGGTTGATTTCAGCAGAAAATATGCAACCTGCCTGCAACATTTACCTAACTATAACAATTCAGAGCCTTTCTGGTGCCTTGACGAGAGCTGTTTTCCATCAGAGGAACAGCAGAATCTCAGATCACCATGCAACCCAGAATTAGGAGTGCGGCTGCAGTGCTCTCATGACAGATAGAGGAAAATGAGAGTGTGTGTGTGTGTGTGTGTGTTGCAGGCAGAGAGCTGCATGGTGAGGAATATGGTTCTATACAGTTGTCAGCCCTCTGCTTTCATCTCACTGTGACCTCTCCCTTTACCAGCGTCGAGACAAGATGGAAACACCCTCACTTATTACTGGTGTGTGTTGGGTATCTGTAACTTCTCTCTCTCTCTCTCTCTCTCTCTC